>CAVNYN010225619.1:3893-30124 GCA_963692815.1 Nyctanthes arbor-tristis | reverse complement strand
TCGGCAAGGGCTAGTGGTCACTCTATCTGCATCAATCAGCCGGTATTAGCAAAATTATTTTTTTCAAAATAAAAGTTGATCAAATATATCACATCTACTATATAATGTATTGTGCTAAATTTGAGCCTCATGTTCTTCACCAGCAACGTGAACAAGAATTTGTTTTTGCATCAATAAGTCAATTCTACCCTTGATTGACAACAAGATAACGATGTTACTAAAATTTTGAATTACTTCCACATTTACTGACTAACCAGCTCTGTTCTAAAAAGCGCTCTTAAGCGAAGCGCCACCTCCACGCTTCCCTTATGGAGTAAGCGGTGAAAAAAAGGGGTCGATGGTATTCGTTGACTGCCTAGACGAGCTTAATTTTTCCCCGCCTACACGGTGAAAAAAGCGGTCAACGGTTTTTATTGACAGCTAATTTTTTTTTCTTTTTTCAATGTGGACCACTTACTCACATCTAGGCCATTTTCATAGTTAATGGTCTAAATAATAACATTGGAGCTTTGTTTTGTTTTAGCCCATTTAATAACTAAGAGTCTAAAACTTAATAACATTAAGCCCATTAGACATTGTCATTAAACCCAATAATAATAGAAATCTTCCACCTTTAACCTTTTGAAAATATTAAATTATATAATTATCTATTAAAATTATAACGTAGATAGAATATTTATGTTTCTAAATACTTTTTCCAATTTAGTTTATATTATTTTAAATATTTAACAGCTTTAGATTGATTAAAAATAAAAAATCAAAAAACGCTTTTAACGTTTAAGCGCCGCTTAGGCACGCTTAAGCTTGAAAAGCTTGAAGCTTTAGGTCGACACTTTTCCTCGTTTCACGCTTTTTAGAACAATGCTAACTAGTGTGTCAATTTGGTGCTGCAACTTTCCCTTACAACAATATGGGTAGATAGCCGTGCGAATCCAGTTATGACGGTTTTCATCGACAACTTTTGTTATCCGCCAACGGGAGGCAATCGTTAGTTTGTTGGTTCACTCAAAATGGGGCTGGAGATCTCTATAAACTGTTAGCCCACTAATACTTGAAAATTTTCACAATGGAGAAAGCATTTTGGCGAAAATACTCTCACTACTTTAGCAGCTCGAAATGTTTACTTAGGATTGTCAAGAATACAAAATTACTGTTCAAACCGATAAAAATAAAGCATGATCTGGGCTACAACTCCCAGTTTAGTATCAGTAAAGTTTTTTGTAAGTGCTAGTTTTATCTTTAGTTGTACCGATCCAACGCATAACACCAATATGTGAATGCCATTTTAATTTTTATACAGAGATTCACCTATCAGTGAGGGGTATATGTGTATACATAATGATAAAACTAACGGCACCTGTAACATATTCCATAGCATAAAAGATTTCATCACGTAATAATTAACATTTCTCACAACAAACAAAATAACATTAATTCAAGTTCCCATTAACAATGGATTAAACAATTAAAGCAATCTTATTTATAGTCCTAAAACTTCCTATCAAATGTTGTTGTTACCCCTCCAAATGCGAAAAATAAATGAATTACACCAATTTTCCGCGCTAGAATGCTAATAAGATCAGTGGAGCCAAAGTCCCAAATCATAGATTAGTCAACAGAAAGATAACTACACTTACAACCAAAGACGATGTCTTCAAGATACAGCCTGATAATCGCCCAGCGCTACCATAGTATGCCTTGATCATGATATTGAACTTGCAAGTGTCAGTCGAAGGATCTGCTCTAGTGATTGTTCCAAGACCTGAAAATTTGCAGGCCTCATCAAGTTGATTGTTCTTTTGGTAATAGCTGTTGAAAGCATATGAAATATTCCCCTGAGCGTCTAGACTGCCACATGATGTCTGATAACCGAGGCACGTGCAATCAGCGCGTGCACAAGCATAGCTGACACTTGAAGCAACGTCGGAGCCATCAAGTTTTGCATTTGGCTTCATTATGCACCATTTTCGCTCCAAATAAACTACATTTCTTGCAGGGATGAGAGATCCTGAAGTAGTGGTTCCAAGGTTGAGAGCATATTTGGGTTGTCCATCATACTTGAAAATTCCCCAATGGCGCTCAAAATTTCCGGGATCAATACTCTTATCATCCTCATCAATCAAACTAAATAGATATGCATCAACCGGCCCTGACCTCATTGGGGTTCCTTTTCCACCGGCTATATGAGTCATGAACCCTTGGTTGAACTTTTGTGCATACTCTAGGTTAGCATTTCCATCTCCATCAGTCGGCCAGCCAATTTCTCCAACTATTATAGGTAAATTTCCAAAACCATTCTTTTGCAATGCCCAAACAAGAGTGTCATGATTCGCATCAAACATGTTATAGTAGTTCGTACCACCATCATTCACAGGCGTTGCATTTCCATCAAAAAAAGCATAATCAACAGGGAAGTTGGGATCCGTGTAAAGACTTATAAATGGGTATATATTGATCGTGAAAGGTGCATTATTATCACTTAGTAACTTAACAATTTTAAGCACATAATCATGGATATCAGCTCGGAAATCACCTCCAGATGGCAAGCCATTTGAACTCGAGTACACATCAGCATTGAGGGGAACAGTAACCTTTACTTGATTGCTGACTCCAACTTTTATCAGTGCTTGTTGAATATTTCTGAGAGCCGGGTAAGTTGTTCGTAGAAAGGTTCCATTATACGTTTCCAAGAAAGGTTCGTTTCCAACTGCAACATACCTGAGGTCATTGAATGTTACTTTCATATAAGAATTAACTAGGCTTGTCGCACACGACTCAAAACGAAGATATTCCAACATGTCTTGCACATTCCAAGTTAAGTTTCTACATTGCAGAAATTCCCTTCAACTTTCCAAGTTCATCTTCATTCTAGTTCTAGAACATAATTATTACAAGTAGGAAAATCTCTCTTGTGAACTAGAAGTCCTATTATGAGTTTTTTACATGTGATGAAAGAAACTTATTTTAAAATATAAAAGACCATAGAAAAAAAGGCATCACGCGGTAAATCTCAACCACTTAAGTAAATAAAAAGGCAAGAATTTTTGAATTGGAGCCTTACAAGCATGACACATTTAACCAAGTTTATGCTTTTAAATGTATTTCGGTCATTGATCAACTGCTTGTTGAACTGACATATATGTAAAGCAGGGATTGCCTCAAACCTTATGTTCTATACCGGCAAAGATTTTAGCTTTTAGTGAAGGCTAGAAAGTTCTCCAACATGCTTTGGTCGAAACAAATCTCAATCCTGCCTTTCCAAACACTAATTCACAAGTAAAAAGCCAAGCCTAAACTACGGAAATAGTTCTAGCAGAAATATGCAATTCCAAAAACACATCACATACAAAAGCATCGACAACAATTAAAACCATTTGCACGTACTCAAAGATGACACTAGTGCAACCAATAGGCAAAATGACACCATAATTTTTAGTCATATTTGCGGTCTGGTGCTTGTTGAGGATACATTTTCTTACAGTCCACACTTAAGAACCATCAGATGACAGTTCATTCTATAATGCGTTGCTTCTTTCAGCAGAAACAACCATCTCAATCATTCGATTTCAGAGAACTGATTTTACTTGCATAGATAGTCATCCGACAAATTTTAAGCGTGCAATGAATCAGAGTACATAATTACCTGATATTAACATTATTGTTAGACCGATGGTGGGTAACATTTTCTTTTACCCATTTCTCAGCAGCCTTTGAGCTGGAAGCAAAAGTTGCAAGCATGTCGTTGGGAATGCCAACCATAACCTCAATCCCGGACTTTGCAAGAGCTCTTAATGTATCATAATCAGCATCAAAAAGCTTAACTTTTTGAATCCCGTTCTCTTTCAGCATCCTCACTACTGTCTCAGGTGGCAACCGATGTGATGATTGTGAGCCCCAGTTGGCACCTATCCCAGTCACTGGATGCACCACAGATATAAGCTAGTAGCAGTTGTAACCAAATGCTTCATAAAATCAATTGAATACTTCCTATGTAAATCACACAGATTGTAAACTAAGGGTCTGACAAATCAGCTCCTGAATTTTTATTCATATGTCAGTTATTGTAAACAAAAAAGCTAACAGGTACAAGGAGAGGAACGTCTTTTATCATTCGATAATAGGGGTGAAAATTAAAGTTCTGCAGGCATTTGTTTGCAGAAGAAGACAAGCCCATCATATCCAGATAGAAGAAAAAAATGTCATTAGGGAAAAAGTATGTTGGAATAGATTAACAACGTCGACAACTAGGACACTTACAAATAAATAAATAATAATCATAATAAATAACTAATGATGATGATAGATAAATAATTAATTAAGAAAATAAATCTATGTGAAGATTGAGATTCTGAAGTAATTAACTGCATGAAAAGTTGATAAACAAATATTGCACTTCAAAACATTTGGCAAAACTCACACTTCCCTGGTGACTCATGTACGACTTTTACATGGAGAGAGGTTGGTAAATAGATATCAAGACAAATTGTTTTGTTGGACACATGAATGTCAAATAACAATGCATTAGATAGAACACCAAGATCGTAACCTTGACAAATTACCGAACTTAAGGTTGAAGCATGTCTGTTCTCATTATAACGAGGAAATATGAGTGGTGAAGATTTAACTTCAATTTGAAATGTGTGGTTGTAATAGAGTAGTTGTTAAATTGGTGGTAGGTAAATCATAATGGGAGACTGAATGAGAATCAAACAACCCTACCATATAATTTCACGATAATCTTAAGCCTACAGTTCAAATCTTTTTACTTAAAATGCTACCGGGAACATAATGGTGTTTTCGTCAAAACATTATGAATTGAAACAGAGTAGAAAGGAGCGTCATGATTTAACTGAAGCACCTGCATTGGCATGACCAACTTCGTTCATTTTGCCCAGGCTAGGAGACTCAAACTTGCCATTATCTGCATATTGGAAATACAGCAAAAATAGAGTCAAAAGAAACCATCCAATAGATCTTTCAATGAAGCATCTTTTTGGATGTTCTATGCGTGTAAATGGTGGTGGGGCCACGGTTTATAATGTAATTCACTTCTTAATTCCAGAGTCAGGATAACTAATCCTCATCTCTGCTATCAAAGAACTCAATTTTAGATTTTAATTTTCTTGCATTCAACCGTTTACATTAAATTTTGTTCATTTTTCTTTACATTATTAAGTTGCTCTTGTAACTTTAGCTAGCATAGAATATGTTATTCAAATGACATAAACGTGCTCCTCTATAACAGCTTAAGCAAAGATCAAGCAGTGCAATATAGCATTAAAGCAATCAAAGGTCATAAGTTCAAATGTTCAATTTCCGATCTCATTCATCAAAATTGGGCATGTGTTAAGCTTTGATTCGGAAAACAAGCCCCGCATACATTTCAGGGGCCATGCTGAAGACAATGTTTAAATGATAAAATAAGATTATCTCAGCACCAACAACAACACAAAGTCATTTCCCTACTTTTTCCTTTGCTTCAATATGAATACCAATGTACTAGATTTTCATCTCAATACACTTTGTAAGCAATAGTCCTCATTAAATTGTCCAAAGATTGTCTGATATTGATTAATGTTGCTGAAAGAAGTGATGAAAAGTTAAATTAGATAATCATACCTTTTCTTCTCTGGAAGTAAAATTTGTGCATTGGGTATGTGATGTTAATTGCTTGTAAAAGATTAAGGTGATGCGGCATGCAGTCCTTTAAATTTCCATACCATGTACTATTGATATGTCCATCCACAAATTTAGCAGGGTCCAAAACAGAATTTTTTAGCAGTTGAACATATCTGGTTTAACCCGCACAGCCTTCAATGTCCCTTTCTCACTTTAAAAGATGGTTTCAATATAAAACATATCATTTTACATGGTTCCCACAATATTTTCATAGGGTTGCATAAATTCAGAGTGAATCAACAATCATAGTACATCAGACAATTAAAGAAAAAAAGAAGTCAAAGTTACAATGAAAATTTAAAAGGAATCATGATAGCGACCAACTCATGAACAGATCGGAAGCTTCTCGTACTATTGTTATAATCTTATTCCAAGTCTCATGAGGCCGTCAGGTTTGAACAAAACAACTAAACAAAACCAGTAGCATATTAGCAACAGTGTATGTAAATGAAACCATTGTGTTTGGATGTTGAAATATACAAGTCAAAATTCGTTTATCCAAACTTTTCTCACAGTTAAATTTTGAACATTTTACCGGTAAGACATGTTGATTTGTAGGACGTGTTCAACATAAGTCTGCAATCTTAGGCTATTCTTGACACTAGATAACAATGTCACATTGTATGTAGATATACATTTGAGTTCAAATTTCGCCAGATACCAAGTAGAATAGCTTGAATTCCAAGAACCGTAACAAAAGTTCCAACATTAACAGAAGGATATGATGGAATAACGACAAATTGGTTTCTTTTTCCCTTTGGGTGAAGAGGAAACAAAAATTATCAACAGAAAGAATTATTGAAGTTAAACCATGAAAAACAAGGTAAAAACAATACAAACGTCTGGTGTTCTCTAGAGATGCTATTGATGAAAGAATGAATACCTGCCTTGGAGTGACTGATAGCGTGCACTTTGCCTAAGTTATATGATTCCATATCATCAGAATCTGTAAAATCCAGGGGATTTAAGTGCCAAACGTAGAGCAAGGAATGCATTAAATAATCTCTTGAAAGAATTACAAATTTGAGAATTGATAAAGGAAGGAAAAACACATAGACCTACCGCCGTGACTAATAGACTTGCTCCAGATGCGACTTCCATGGTTTCCAAATGAACCGTGAGATCTAGCCCCCGACTGAAACAGAATCACAGCAGAAATTAGTAAAATCTACTGTCCATAATTTCCATTAAAACATGCTTGAATTTACTCTCATTTCTACTTTTCTTCCCCTCCTTACATGACGTTAGAGGGCGTTCTACATTATGCAATGTTACTTAAGCCAAAAATGAATGGACAGTTCTGAATAACTAGAGAGAACTACATACTCAAGTTTATAAGTTTGCTGCTTTATTTTCTGTGGTATAGATAATGAGAATAAAATGCTATAGAACAGGGGAGCATACTAAGCATAAGGATCAAGAACAAGATAGAGTACTTTTCATTAATCATTTAATGAACAAAATATATTCTTCCTAGAAGATTCTTTGCACTTGATAAGAACACAGCTAACAAAATAGGGTAATGCCATTTAACGACAAGTATAGTATTTGATGCTATATTGACAATCAGCGAGCTGTTTGAAGTTTCTCTGGAGAGGTGGGAGTCAAAGCAATCTCAACACCACAATGTTAATGTCCCAGTCAGTCTCATGTTTGTATAAAACATAAAGGGCTAACACATGACTTCATTTAATTAGCAATATGAGAGTGAAGCAACATGAATAATGGAAAACACATGACTTCATTTAATTAGCAAACATTATTGACTTATCATAGTATTATGCTTCGAATAGATACTATACAAACATAAACCAAGACATTAAATAACAGCATTCATCTTAGGTTAATATGGAAAGGCAACAATTTGATGCTAGAGATCAGAGTTCTTATGTTCCACAGCCACTATAAGTCCACTATTCTTGCTGGGCATCCAACTTCCGTAAGAAGAAAAAAAAAAGAAAAGAAAAGAAAGAACCTCAAAATCAAGAATGGAGGAAGCATTCTCAACATCAGCAAGATTTATTGATCCTTATTTTACTTCGTCTAGTATAGTTCCTTCTACTTTAAAAAACATCAAAAAGATTTCAGTTTCAAGGGCGTTTTGGGCATTTTTCGAATTTGAAATCCAGTGACCGACTGCTTACTGCTTTTCAGCTAGTACAAAAATGGAACTCAAAAAACCTCTATTACGGCACATTTTCAGCAGACCCACAAAAGCAGAAGAACAAAAAGTAGCAGTAGAACAAGATATTCATATTCTTGACAAAGTATGGCTAAAGACTGAGAAAAGGATGCCTAAGTAAAATGAAGAAAAGGTAGCTTCTTCACCCCCCTCCCCCTTACCAGTAGGAAGAGAAAGAACACAGAATAAAAGTGGGTAAACATCTGTTGATGTGAAGATCTCTATTTCTAACTCAGGGAACACAGATTTCCAAAACAACCCAATTTTTTTCACTTCATTCTAACATATCTGCATCTGCAAGTTGTAAAGACAGAAGTTTGTGGGTGGAGAGAGAAAGCACACTTCTGTCTTCAAATCGTGCCTGATGAGATTCTCCTGACCCGATGGATAAGGTGGGTCGATGCTGTCTAGATGCCTCTTGGCTCTTGTATGTTGTAATGGATTCATAGATTCACATTCGCATGTTAAAGAAAAATTTGGGCGTGTAAAATATAAGCCAATATTATTAGTATATTAGTAGTTCATCACTATATATCTATGTGGGTATTCTCTGAGAAGCATATATACCTCCTTTGGGAATAACATCTGAATGAAATGACACAAGTTGTTATAAATTATGTTATCTATATGCTTAGTTAAAGAAAGGGAAAAAAAATTAATTTCTTTGCACTAATAACTGAATTTTGATAAAACTAATTAGATTGAAAATATTCAAGCACCAAACTTCTGAATACTTGACAAATGGTGTAATATAATATAACTGCTAATGTGATTTGGGTACAGTGTGCTGATATATTAATATTATTATGCTACATCAATCTCTAGTATAGCAAAAATTTAACACTTGAACCTTCCTATTGATTAGATTGAACCAAATAAAAATGGTGTCCCTTGACAGTATTTACGTTGAAACTTATCTAATGGCTAACATTTGTGAGCCAAACTCTCCTCATATTTGTTGGATTGCATTCATTTTCCGTCTACCAAACCATCACTAAAAAGTTAACTATTGGATGGTGACCTATGCAGTATGCATCCTGTCATGTGTTTTCATGTAGGTGATGCTTGGAATGCATGGAGCCTTTATGCAAATCATGTTGACCGTTTTATTCCTTCTCTTTTCTTTTTTCTTTTTTTTCTTTTTCTTTTTCTTTTCTTTTGTCTATTTCCAAAAAGTCTTGTAGATTTCTTATTTTTCTTCCCCCGAAATGTATTTAAAAAAAAAAAAGGTGGGATGTGCCTAGACTAAGGGGTTGTTTGAAACTATTTATCTGAATTGAATTATAAAGAGAAATTATAAAGAGGTGAAATGAGTGGTGTAGATTTAATATAAATTTGAAATTTGTGGTTATAGATGAAAAGTAGTCAAATCAGTGGTCAAATCAGTGGTAGGTGAGATTATAAAGAGAAATGGTAAAGAGGATCAAACATCCCCTAATTAATTGAACTTCAATAATACTAAATATCCATCTTTACTAAATAACACTAAATATTTGTTTTTCTAATATTACTTGAAGTGAGATAATTTCTAATCCATTCCCTTTTTCAAAAGTTTCTAATAGAGAAATCATTCTGACTTCATCTTTTCATGTTGTCATTTTTAATTTTTTTTCCTAAAAAAGAAGTTATATATGCTTACAATACATTATTTTTTGGACGTCCACAATGTGTATTGCAAAATATGAAGTTAATTATCTCAAAAGTCATTAAACTTTAAAAAATGATTCCATATATCACTATATTTTAAAACTTATTTAAAATGACATTGAACTTTTCGAAAAGTTGTCTCCAGCATCACTGTACTTTGAAACTTATTTCACTTGCTATCAAATTTATAAGAAACTTGCCCATTTGCCACTTAATTTGTACTCAAGTTTAAAAAGAATAATTCAAAAATGTAGAAAAACAGATTTTACTACATGACAGTTTCAATTATTAATATATGATACAATCAAATGATAAGTTTTTAATTGAAAAATAATTGAATTAAACAAGTTCAATGACAAACCAAGTAATATTTTAATAAGTTCAATGGTAAGTGGATAATTTTTAAAGTACAATAGACGGTGAAATAACTATTGAAAAGTGTAGTTGATTTGAAATAAGTTTTAAATTATAGTGACATGTGATGTCGCTTTGAAATTTTTTATAGTATTTGAGATAATTAACTCACAAAATATGTCACTTCTAATAAAATATATTGTTAACTATCTGATGTGATACCATTAATTAGTGATGGACTGCAAATCACGGCATTCTAGCCCTGAAACAACAAGTGATTCTTGACAAGAAAGAGAGGACTTGACTTTCGGGTTCACAATCCACTGTAACGTATCTCAATAGTCAGTAAGAACTCGTGTAGAGAATCACCTTAAAAGTGCAACTACAGCCTTACTCTGTTCTTACATGTGTATGTACCATAGAGTTCTAAAATCTAACAACTCATAAAATATTAAGAATGGAGGAAATTTAGAAAAATATTGATTTGTACAAGAAGGGTTTATTTTATGAGGTGCAACTGCAGCCCTACTATGTTCTTACCTGTGTATATATTATAGGGTTCTAAAATCTGACAACTCATAAAATATTGAGAATGGAGGAAATTTAGAAAAATATTGATTTGTACAAGAAGGGTTTATTTTATTATTTGGTGAGGGCTCGCAGAACTCTGTCTTTCTGAGTTACAATGACATCCCTTTTATGGGTGAAGGAGTAAGAATATAATTAGAGAGAATGATGTCACTACATGCGTCAGAGAGCACAATAATTTACAAAATAAATCTCCTTTGACCTCCGATACGGGGAGCACTTCAAATCATATCTAGATAGATATCTCCAGGGAATTCATCATCAAGGGTAAAACAAAATTATGGGGATTTCGTTTCACATACGTATAAGCATTGCCGCAATGAAGGAAACAATTATGGAGAAGAAAGTGAGGGAAAAAAATTTATTTAGTTGTGAAAAAGATGTCTGAGCCCGGGTTCGAACCGGGGACCTCTAGTGTGTGAGATTAGCGTGATAACCAACTACACCACCCAGACGATGCCAGTGACCCTCTTGGATTCTTTTAAATCTTGAAAATATTAAAATCTAATGAACCAAACTTTTTAATGTTCAAATTCGTAAAATCTAATAGACCAAACTGTTGCATTACTTGATAATTGTTATTTGAATAAAGGTTCTATGTCCTTGAATATAACACTTTTAACAAGTTAACTTTCATTTTAAATAATTTAATGTTCTAAATATATTTAACGTAATTCATTATAATCTACTCAGTGTTTGAACGACATCCACAAATAAATAAATTGACACAAAATCCGTAAACTCTTGGTTACAAATCCACTTGATTCCATCTTTTTTTGTGTTCACAAATAATAATAGTTCATTGTTGACACTTTGCAAATATTTAAAAGGCTCTTTCTTAGTTAATCAATTAGAGGAGGGCTTAAACTAGCTGAACCGCAGTATATGTAAACCTCAATATAAAAAGCGATTAATTACTATATAAGAGTTATCTAATTATTGAATACAATTGATATTAATGCGATTCTTAAATAGCATGATGTGAAGTTTCCCTTCTTAGAGAATCTTCAATGCATAGTCAAGGTCGAATGTCATGACTCAAAGTTCAACATGAAAGAGATACACACAAAAAAATTAATGGGTCTCATATGTTTCCTATTTTCTTTTTTTTAATCACTTTATTATCTTTTACCCCATTTTTTCTTCATCGTGTGATGTGCAATGTCATATATCTACATTCTTCTTCACCATGTCGATCATTACTTTATTATTATTTTTGAATTTGTCTCTATTTCTCTTCTCTTTTTGAGTTTCCCTCTATTTTTCTTCACTTTTCTCTCTCTTTCCACTCGATTTCTCTCTCTTTTTTCTCTCTATCTCTCTCATGTTGAATTTTGAGTTATGACATTCGACCTTGACTAGGTATTGGAGATGCTCTTAGCTCATTTTCTTTGTTTCATCAAGTTTTCTTGTGACGACGTTAAGGTTTGAAAAATTGTGTTCTATATTTATAAAGCCTGATGCTTACCATGGTATATACATAATAATACATAGTCGTGCTTGTGCAAAATTAGAAATGAAAAGTAGAGGAATTCTTCCGCATCCCAGACACTGCATTATTATTCACAAATGAGAAGGGTAAAAAGGGGGTAAAATTAGCCATAAATAAAATAATATTACTTAGAGGAAAAAATTATTACAGTATCCACACGGATAAGGGGGATTGAACCCGACGTAAATCGAACACGCAACCTTCTAATCTGGAGTCATACGCGCTACCATTGCGCTACGGATCCCGTATTGGTGTTCCATAGCAATACGTTCTTAAAGAATGATAAAAAATTAGTAACACGTTTTCATTCTACGACCATATAAAGATTTTCCCAAATACATTTACTTTATATCTTTAACATAGTCAAGATAAGAAATGAATATCAAGATCCAAATACCTTAATTAGTATTTTGAGAGAGAGATACATATACTTATATATAATTAACTTTAATACTTTACGAGCAAATGCTTAAAAATATAAGGAAAGGCATAATATTTCTTACTAGTATATTTCACATTAGCTGACAACTAAAAATCTCACCATCAAAATTCTGAATTTGCATTTTTGAAAATGCAAACAGAATTTCATACATCTTTCGCACTGAATGATCAAAAGAGAAAAACATGTTATAAAAGAACGAAAAATATGAGCTCCCATGGGGAACTTTTATCTTTTTTTTATCGAACCTTTCAGTGAACAAATATTATGTCAATGACAAGAATCATTCATATTTGTAGAGGAAACACGGAAAGGGAATACGCAAAAGGTTTTGAATTCCTAGCTATGTATTTTACTGATGAATCTGCATACTAATTTACCGTCATCAATAATCATGAGACAATTCCAGTGCTACAGTCCTCATCCTTAATATTGAGTAAATTGTGCACTAGTCAAATTTGGACTCCGACTCGGATATTTGAATTAGGAGCTGCTACAAAAATGTTTATAAAAGAGAACAAAAATGACAATGTTTTTCTTTCTTTTTATTTATTTATCTATATTATCTACTAAAGTGGCTGAGTTTGGGGCCTATAGTTTATGCCCAAACGCAGCCAGCTTTAATCCTTTTTTTTTTTTCCCTAATTTAAAGTTTTGTTATTAATATTTTGTTTTTTGGTCCACCGTTTTTTCAACCAAAGACACATTATTTTCTTGGAAAGGAAACAATGACAAATGCACTGCAGCGCCTTATTTTTCTTCCTCTCACGCCTTCTTCTTCTCCTCCTCCTCCTCTTTCTCTCTCTACAATTTCTGGCTCCACATCGCTATTCCCGGTCTTCTCTTTCCCTTTCTTAGTGCTACTCCCGGTCTTCTCTCTCCTTTTCTCAGTGTCGATCAGCGATTCTTTGGCGGATCTTGATGGTTGATTGGGAGATATTGGCATAGTTCTCAAGCGTGTTTTATGGGGATTTCAAGTGGGTTTCATTTGAGATTGACAAATCAGGCTCGCGTTCCACAAATTTGGTCTGACAAGGCTGCTAGGGCTGAGTTTGAGGCTGAAGCTGGCCACAACTATGCATGTAGCTATGGCTCTTCCATGGTCGCTGAGCCACAGGAGGAGACAGTATCTTCTGTGGCCAGACCATCGCCTGTGCGGCTATCCCAGTATCAGTGAGTATATTTTTCATTAGCTTTTGGTATATTGATTAAGATTCTTTGCCATTTATTTTTTATTTTTATGGCCAGTTATTTGATGTAGGAGAAGTTTGGATTTTTTTTTACTGGGTTTCTCCACACCCAGCGGACGGAAATATTAATTCTATTATTAATTGTTAATTTCTTATTTATTGTTAGTAATAATGTAGAATCATTATAATGATTTTCTATTCTACTTCCGTTATAACTATTGAATCAGCTTGTGTGGGTTTTTCATGTGCCCATGAAAATCCCCTTTTTTTCATGTTCCTCTTTTGGAGCAACTTTATGTTTTTCCGCAATCATAGTTGATGTATGAAGTGAAAGCATAACAAAAGAGTACTTTGTAGATTTGGGGATTCTCAGATAGAAAACATACATTAATATATGTATGCGTTAGCTAACTTTTAATATGAGAAGTTCTTGCTGTTTCATTCAGTTATTTATCTATTACCATTTGTAGATATTTTCTTTTTTTGGCTACCTTTTGTCTTCCGTTTACCGTTGCTTACAGAGGTTGGCAACTGGTGAGTTGTTTACAGCTCGAGTTTCAGCTGGTTCTAATATAAATAAAGAACTTTATTTGGGTTAACAGATTATTACTTCAAATTAGAAATATACAAAAAAATATAACAGATTATAAGATCCTATTATATTCATTTTGCACGACTAATGAAATAGATCTATTGGAATTGTTCATATTGTCATTTTAGATGAACTCAAGTCTTTAAATAAGATTCCTATTACTTTTTTTTTTTTTTATCTAAACTTCATAAATTGGATATATCTCTCTCAACTATAACCTAGAATATAATTAAAAAGTCTCCAATTCAAATTAAATCTAAAATGTTATATATGTTTTAATAGTAGTAAATTGTAAGAACGAATGCTGTTTAACTCAAAGTGCGTTGGTATATTTGTCAAGCATTAATCAAATTAGGATATTTGCTCAAGTTTTCACCCTTTCTTGAGATCAAAAGCACCATTATTTACTGTGAATTTTAGGAATACTTTTTCTTCTATATATGATATTGATTTTTCTCCATTATTATTTTATTTTTCTTTGCCTTGGAACTATGATTTTTATCTCTTTCAGATTATAGTGACTTCACATTTACCTCTTATCGAAATATTTACACAATGCATTAGACTTATTTTTGTGTTAATGAATTAGTATTAGTAGAGTAGCTACGAGTTTCATTTCTTTTCCTGTGTTGTTTAATTTCTGTTGCTTTTGTCATGTACGCGATAAGTTCTTTCTTGGATGCTTCAATCTTTTCTTCAGTATGAATTAGATTTGTTTGCTTCTAGATTGCACTGTATTTATCATGTTCTAACTGTGTTTGAAGATAAGGATTGCTACCGTAGCTATATTTATTATTTATTATATTGTATTATATTTGTGAAATACAAATACTTTTTTATATTAGAAGCTTCTTTATCTTACTTGGATACAATGATCGACTCAATCTGTCATGGTCTAATTTGCTCACTTGACTAAAGCTTGAATTTTGTAGGTAATGTAATACCTTGGCATTCAATTCTTCATAGTGTGGGAGGGCAATGTTAGGAGTTGTAAAGAAGATTTCTATATAACAATACAATAATAGAATACTAATATATTAAAGCAGCTGAGTTTGATATTGGGATTCCTAATAATATTCTCTTTCATACATTAATTCATAATAATACTCTCTTTCATGATTAATTTTTTTGGTTTCTAACTTGGTAAAGCATTTAGCTTTGCAGGATATTATTCGTTTGCTATGGGATTCAGTACTTAATTGACATGGTTAGAGCACTTCAGTTATTTTTCTTTTCATTCTGTGGTTATCAGGTTGGTGGAATTAATTAATTTTCGTCTTGAATATGGGAATCAGAATGTGAACTTGCAATTTTACTAGTAAGGTATATGAGTTTGATTTTGTTTAAAATTGTTGTACTCGAATTTATTTGATTTGAATAGGTTGTGTGAATCAATTACTTCTCATATGATATAATGCATGTGTTTTCCTTTCCCCTAAAACTCTTATATTCTCTCTTGGACTTTCATGTTCCTTTTTTTTTTGTTTGGAAGTGAAAATAGAATTTCATTGTATGCCACGAAGAGTCACTATAGACATATAATCAACCCAAAAAAATTCATGTTCTATTTTAAATATGAAATACTAAAATTACTTAAATTTACGTATAAACTCATAGTAGAAGAGGCAAGCTTGCATTTTGGTTTTGCTTGACTAATATATGCTTAAAAGCTTTTGAATTTTATTACACTCCTCAATCTTGGGTATTTTATTATTCTCTTTGTATGGCTGCCATAATAGATTATTTTACTATGCTTACCTGTAGTACCAAATTTATTCTGTAAGTTGTTCCTCCCTAAATAAGTTAACAAGTTCCGCATGAGTGTGGAACGAAACAAGACAGTTGCAGTGAGCTCATTTCATTTGTAACTAAAACTACAAAATGTAGACCATATACATGTGTTTTAGATAGTGTAACCTATCTAAACATAAATCTTTGTTTCATTTTCTCTTACTGGATGTATATGCTTCCTATTGTCCAGGAAAAACATTTAAATCATTGACCCCTCTTTCCTTGTCAATTTTAAGTTGTTTTATCTTTTCTTAGATGATAAAATTATTAGGTTTTGCTTTGGGGTTAGAATTTGTTTATTGGGTTTTGCTTTGGGGTTATAATTTGTTTAATCTGGTCATTTAATCTGTGTTATGGTCTTCTTTATACTTCGTAATTCAGGAATTGTTTGACATAATTTATTTTTTTCATTTATAAATTCACCTACCATTGATTTGACAACTACTCAACAGTCACCACACATTTTAAACTTTAATCAAATCTCCACCACTTATTTTCACTCTTTATAAATTCTCTTTATAAATTGACTTTATAAAGCTAACCAAACGGGCTCTCAGTTTCTACTTACCAAGCTTTTTGGTGCTACAGTGCCTCCCAATCTTTGTTTGTCAATCTATTTTGTGCAAGGGAATGTATGTGTATTTGATGAATGATATGGGGTTCTGAGTACTTACATATCAATTCTGTTATGGTGATGATTTGAAGTCTAGTTGCGTGAATTATTTTTTTAATTTTTTTTGGGGAGGAGGTCAGAAAAGAGGCTTTGAAGCAAAAAGAAGAAGAGAATGGAAAACTCAACTTAGAATGCAAGAAGTTACACAGGAATAAGGAGTTGAAGCCGAACGTGGTATATTTTCAAACATCAAAATCATTTTCTCTGCCTGTTTTATTCAAGAAAATTACTTTAACATTTGAACCCACCATTCTATGTTTTTGAAGTAAATAGTCATCATGTGTGCTTTCTTATCAGACTTTCCTAGCTGCATTTTGCTTAAGGATCACTTTGATGCATATCAGAACATAACCAATGGATGAAAGTTTTGGATTTTCATGTTCTATTTTAATTATGACATACTCAATTCTAAATTATATCATATTGCTTAATCTACTACATCTGCTGGAGTAAATGTTGACTTAGAATATACGCTATTGTCTTAGTTGTATTGCATTTGTTGTGAATGTGTGAAAAGTCATACATGTGAATCTTCTGAAGTTTGTGTTCTATGATTTAAGGATTTGGTTTGAATTAAGGAATTCGGTGAGAGAATCCCTTTAATTTACTTATCTATATAGTGTTACTTACCTTGCAATATATGTTTATATCATGTGGGCATTTACACAATAATATATTTATTTGTTTATTTTCCATGTATATAAAGAAATTTTGCACAACTTATAGTGATTGAAATTGAAAGAATTACCATGTTAAGGAAAGAAAAAATAAGAAAAAGAATGAAATTGAAAGAATTATCTTTTATTACGTTAGTATTAATAAGCTGTCTCCTATAAAGTATAGCCTCATTAGAGGGTATGCAAACTTGATACTATTTTGATAATTCAGTTTTAACCATTTTGTTAATATAGTTTATTTATTTCTAAAAATATATACTTCCCGTATATCGTACGGGTACATAAAACTAGTTTATTTGATATTAGGTGAGGGATTTCAGACCTGTGATTTAGAGTGTGAAAGCTCATTAAGATATTGTCATTAGACCACATAGGTCTTGCAGCGAAAATGACCATGTTATTTCTAAAAAGGTTACACAATTTTATAACTATAGTTACAAAAGGTTTAACCTGTTTTAATCAATGTGAGCACTAATCATGGTATTTTCATGTATCACAGCACTTTGAACTATTTTTATGTGTTTCTCAGAATTCTTGTGTAATAAATATGCAGTGGCTAGCTAACGGTGCGAGGGGGGAGCCACCTGCACCCCGGCCGACAATAAATACATCCTGTTTAATTTTGTTTTTATTTATATTTTTAAATTTTTATATAAAATGCTCACTTGGAACCACAATTTGTTACACCAGAAAACATCTCAGTGAGAGACTTAAAACTTACTTTCAAGTTTCAAGGGGCTACCCTTTGACGGTCTCATTTCTAAAATCAAGGCTAGGAATCTAAGCTGTTACAATTCATACTTATAGTAAGGTTTTACAAATTTGATTTCATATTTACAGTGGGCTTGTATAATAATGTCAACCTTGAGTGTGATGGAGACCAGTGTACTAAAATTTTTGATATTATGGGTGTGTGTCTACCATCATAACTGTCCTGTAAAATACTTACAAACATTGGGGGTTAAATTAAAAAAAAAAAAATGTATGTGAAAGTCTTTACTAGTCTCTCCCTGTGCGTTGTACAGGAAGTGTCGTCAATAATAAACAATGCTCATACCATTACAAAATATTTATACAATTAAGAAAACAAAAAAATTAACTTGATATCTCAGATAATCAATCCAAACAGTTAGCTTAAGGCACAAGCCGAGAGGGACAGAGCTCCACACAGGTTTTAGCAGCGATCAACGGTGGTAAATAATTTACTTAAAGAAGAAGAATGAGTTACCTCAACAAAAGTAAAGGAAGAGGGGCTAGAAGGATAGAGCGAAGACCAGTGGGGAGCGATTTTCTAGACTAGGTATTTAGTACTACTCTAGAATAGTTTCAAGGGTGATTTGCCGGTAAGCCTAACTCAAACTCATTCATAAAGTCTAGCTCAATCGATCACATGTGAGTTGACCCAATAAAAAGCAGAGAATTGCCTCCGACGAGCTAGGAGTACATAGAGACTTCTCTTTAGCCGATTACATATTCTAGCAAAAGTATAAGCTGTGAGCCCTAGAATCAGTTTGCCTAAAATAACTTGATGGAAGAGACTTGGTGGGATCATTAATATGTATTCAATAAACAATCCTTTCAACCTATAAAATTAATATGCTCAACTATATGGTTTGAATAAAACCATATAGTGTAATGTCAGGAAAAAAAAACTATATGGTTTGAATAAGTGTTGCACAGAAGTGTTGGCTAAATAAGTGTTACACCCTTGTGACACGTGAAAATGTTATATAAATTGTCATGATTTAAAAAAGAATTGATAAAACATGACTTTTACATAATCTACGTCAAAATTAAAGCATTGAAAATAATATTTATGTGGAGGAGAATTTGATTCTATTAGTAACGATTACATTTTTATGAAAAATAATTTTTTGACTGCTTTTTTAATGTCCTTGTAGAGATGTCTTAAATGTGTTAATCCTCCTATCCGTGTTCTGAGTCCTTTGAATTCACATTGGGCTGGTAAATGTTACTGGATATTAATTAATCTCTGTCACAACCATTTATTGCAACCAGAAATTCCAATATCATAAAATAGTCTGGGGAAAAAAATTATGCAGTCAAGCGGTATATTATTGATCCAAACATATTTTGATTTCGATCCCCTAAAAAAGGAATTTGAGAATGAAAAGAATAAAAACAGTTTACCAAAATAATTAAACAATACAAATTGGTCATGTTAACGCCTTGCGCTATAATAAATAACGACGCAGATCTAGCTCGAGCAGATATTGTTAAAACATTTTCAACCATCTTCTGTTTCACATACTCACATTGCCTTAACAAAAGATCATTCGCAATTAATGTGACAACAAATCTTTTGTATCATATAATTTTGGGTAATTTTTGCTTTACGCTTCCAACCTTTCAACTTTGTATCATTTTTGTCTCCATTCTTTTTTTTAGGCCCACTAGGTCCTCAACCTTTCATTTATTATCATATAATGTTTCCATAGTCACTTTTCGTCCCCAGCTTTTTAATTTTTACCATTAACCCCCTATTAATATGACTATTATACCATTAATTATATATTTCCGTCATAGGTTCCCAACCTTTCAAATGTTATATAATCTTGTCCTATCTTTTTTAAGCGTATATGACACTTAACCTTTCATTTATTGTCGCGTTACGTCTCTAATAACACATTCACTACTCAACATTTCAATTACTAATGTTAATTTATATTGAAATTGCATTATACCCTTAATTATTTCAATAAAAATAAAAAATAAAGAACAATATAAAATAAAAATTCCACCCTTTCTAGTCTGTAGTGATAAAAAAAACTAGATCTATACTAAATTTGATGAATACTTAATCCGCGTAAAAAAGTTTCCAATCTCAAAGTCAGTGTAACATATTAGATCAGATTTTTCGATTCATCATATATCACCTATTAGAATCCACAAAAAAATTCATTTTTAATTTACAAGAATGAAACCGAACTTTAATACTCTAATTCTAATTTTTTGTGGATCTATAATTGGTGGATTAGATCAAATTGAGACGGATAACAGACTTGAGGCAAATTAGAGTGACAATCACAAAGAGAGATAAGAAATTAAATTAGAATTAGCGTATTAGGGTTATATTTATTTTTTATAAATCAAAAATCAATTTTTATGGCCGACCTACTTAATCCGTATCCACCAAGTTATATATGGTAGATCAAAAAGTTTGATTACGCTGATACTTAGATTGATAACTTTCTTCGACGCGAATATGATATCCATCGAGACCGTTATAAATGGAATTTTTTTCTATCATTATTTCCAACTATTATTATTGGATTATGTTGGAGTGAGTTAAAGTGAATTAACTTCTTATTTTATATTGTTCTTTATTTTCTATTTTAAATAATTAATGATATAATGATAAATTAATAGATATTAACAGTAAAGATTTAAATGTTAAATATAGAAAAGTATTAATGGGGATATGACACAATAAAAAATGAAAGGTTAGGACTTCTGTGAGTTGAAAAATGATGGGGATAAAATTGTATAAAAATTAAAAGGTTTAAGACCTATAGTGAAAATAAAAAATTATGGGTATAATAATAGTCATTTTAATATGAGTTAATGGTGAAAATTGAAAGAATATGGACGAAAAGTGTCGTTGGGGGACATAATATGATAATAAATGAAATGTTAGGGACTTAGTATGCCCAAAAAAGAATGAGAATAAAATATATATCTATATCTATATATTATAAAATGCTACAGAAATTCTGGAATAAGTTTCCCTCCCATTTCTAATTCCAGAATCTCATTTTTTTAATTTTTCCTTTCTTTTTTTCTCCAATCATTTGCTTACAACATATTTTTTGTCCAACTTCTAACTTTTAATTTTTATAATTCTTTTTTCAAGCAACTCCCTACTTTCTATCTATATTAACTACCCACTATCTATTTTGTTTTTCTTGCACGAATTTTCCTTTTTCCCTCCTCCAACTCTCACAATTTCCTTTTTTTATTTCCTTCAAAATGTTCAACTATCCACATATTTACATTCCCACTTAGTAATAACTGTTCTTTTTATTTTTTTATAAATGCTCTTTGCTTACTTAACTAATTATTTTTTATTTTCTTTGCTGCAGAAATATTAGGCCTTCCCGAGTTTTTGAGAATTAATAACTTTGTCGTATAAACTACAATTATTTTCCTAATTTTGTAATGTTAAATTTTCTTTTTTTTTTTCTTATTTTCGTCCCGAAACCATTCTGGTAACTATAAATATATCTGTATAATATTACACTTTCATACACTCCTTGTGAATAAGATATTTCTATCGTTTTATAAGTTTTGAATTGGGTTACTATGTATAGAATTCATACTCAGCCGATTTGAATATTGTCTATCATATTTATTTATTTCGTGATACACATTCTAATAGTTATTTTTCTTTTTCATTTTGTGCAATGTAAAGATTATCTCCAGTTTTTCCTCTCTCTTCTCCCTCATCTTCTCACATGGGAGGACCACTTCCAAACCCTTACCCAAAACCTCCCTATGTGGCGGCTCATGAGGAGCGTAACTCCTCTTATGTGCGAGTGGAATCAAATGTAGCTCTTCCAAACCAAAACAATTATTTCAAATCAGCCAGAAACCCCATTGTGAAAAACCAACCTGCAAGAACTAAAAATTTTCATAACAACCAATTAAAACCAAGAAGTAGAATATCTCCTGAATATCTTGGCTTCAGAACTAGAGATCCACAGAAAGAAAACTATGATTATCAGGAAACAAAATCCAAACAAAAACCCAACCCGCCTCCAAAAAAATCAGAATTCCCTCCACTGAATGACAAAACTAACCTTCATGAAAAAAGTCCCGGTAATATAGGCGGTACATTTGCATGCAAGGTGGCTCCTCTTGTTGATGGAAGCAAAACTTTCCCACTGTTGAACCCAACTACTCACGAAGGAGAACCAGCCATTTTGTTTTCTACAAACTTGATTGACGAGCTGGAAAAGGCAGCCATTGTTCTTGTTGGAAAGTTCTCACATATTCAGCCTAAAATGCAGAATATACAAGAAGCTATGGAGAGACTGAATATCAAAGGAGAATTTTCCATTGGATGGATTCATAAGAAACACATCATCATTCAGTTGCAGTTAAAGGAGGACTATTATTATCTTTTTTCACAGTCAAAATGGATGATACATGGTGCTCCTATAAGGATTCTCAAATGGGATAAAAATTTTAGCTTTGAAAAGGAATCCCCTATAGTTCCAGTATGGATAACGTTGCCTGGATTGCCATACCTATTCTTCCAACAAGCTGGTGCAATAATGTCAATAGCTAATGCTATCAGATCACCGTTATATGTGGACAATCACACAGTACAAAGAACAAAACCAAGTATTGCAAGGGCATGTGTGGAAATGGATATCTCTAAGCCAAAGGCAAGTCGTATTTGGATTGGAATATGTGGCACTGGTTTTTGGCAGGAAGTTGATTATGAAAAACACTCTTATTATTGTAAGTACTGTTTTCATTTGGGTCATGAGGAGCACCAGTGTTTAAGGAGAATAAATGACAAAGGCAAGTCCGTGGCAGAGACGAGCTTGGATGAAAGTGGTGGCGCGTACATAATGCAAAAGTTCAAAAATCAAAATGATGAAAGGAATGGTCAGACAAGCACTGTGTCTCGGGTAGGGGAAATTGAAATAACACAGAAAATAGGGAGAGTCTGGGGAGGATAGTACTGGAAACCAGGAGACCAGTGATGTTAGAGAAGGAAAAGTCAAACTTGGGGACGAAGCGGGGAAAAGAAATCAGGTGCAAGAAGAAAAAGGGACTCACGGAAAAGAAGGAACTAAAGAAAGTACTAAATAAGGCTCTAAAAGTCAGAAATCAAATTTTGAAAAAGTTGATAATTCAGCAAAAGTGGGTGGGAAGGGATTGGGCAAGTCAGAAGATGAACAAGCTGGATATGAGGAAAATCAATATGAGTCAGATTTGGACATCTCGAGAAAAGTGGAGTGATGATATGAATTCAAATTTTAATGTCAACTGTGGGAAATTTGACTTAGAAGCAAACACCAGCCTGGGGATTATGAGGAAAATGCAAAGGAGGGCCTGGTATAATAACTGTGAAAGTCCAGAAAAATGGAAGCCCATTAAGGAGAACAAAGCCCAGAAAAGAAATAAGATGAACTCTCATAAATGGGCCATGGTTGTTTACCAAGACCATGTGATTGCAAGCCCAATTGGGTCCGAACACACATTGGGCCTAGAAAAGGCCCAAACAGAAAATGATTCAAGGGATCTATGTGGTGGAGATGAGGCACACAACTTACCTACCAATTGTTTGAGACAGGCCCAGGACCCATTGGAAACATCTCAGGGGAAGGAAGAAGAATTGAAATCTGACCAAGCAGACTCGGAAGAAGATTTAAATGTGAATAAGGCTCCATTAGCATGCAAGCCATTCTTCATTTCACCACTAAAGCCTTCAAATGATTAATTCTCTCACATGGAATGTGTAAAAGCAATTCAAGGAGTAGAATCAAAATTTTGACAAGATTACATAACATTAATCTGTTAACTATTGTTGAACCAATGGTCGATCAGGGAAGAGCTCATTTCTACTGTAGAAACCTGGGATTTCAACATTTTTGTGCAAATGAGAAAAGTAAAATTTGGGTTTTTTGGAAAAGTTCAGTCCAATGTATAGTGGAGAAAATTCATGATCAATATATACACTTACAAATCTCCTGTTCCGCATCTGGATTCTCATCCTTGTTTACAGCCATTTATGCAAATTGTTCTTATATCATCCGAAGGGAATTATGGACAGAACTCTGCATTCTTGCTGAAAATATAGATGATCCATGGTTCTTAGCTGGTGATTTTAATATTATCAGAGATGAAACTGAAAGTAGTGAAGAAGAATTACTAAACAGCGGCCTGTTCTTGAATTTGAAGAAGTGATCTTTGACTGTGGATTAATTGACTTGGCTACAGATGGATGTAAATTCACTTGGGCAAATTGGAGAATTAATAAGAAATTGGATAGAGCCTTGGGAAATATAGCCTTCGTGAACCAGGTTTCTGATTGTGGGGTTAGAATACTTAATAGCGCTGGCTCTGATCACTCTCCAATACTCATGGAAAGACTGAACCCTAAAGCAAAGGAACCAGCTCCATTTCGTTTCTTGAACATGTGGACCAAGCACCATACATTTGAAGGACTGATCCAGGAAAATTGGAGCAAACCATGTGAGGGAAATGGAATGTGGAAATTGTGGCACAAACTTAAGAGGTTTCAGGACGTAATCAGATTATGGAACAAAGAAATATTTGGAAATATACACTCTAAGGTCAGAGAGGCTGAATTGATCGTGGACAATCTTCAGATGTGCTTTGAGGAAAATCCTACCCCAGAAAATAGACAAAAAATGCACCAAGCCAAGGCTATGCTGACTCAAACTGAATTATGGCAGGAAGAATTTTGGAGACAAAAATCAGGAGTTCATTGGCTTAAATGTGGAGATAAGAACACTAAGTATTTCCATGCTGTGGTTAACCGGAAACAGATGAGAAGCAGAATTAAATCAATCAATTGGAAGGGACAGCAGTTGAGTGAGGAGGAGGAATTAAGGCAGGCTGGAATTGAGAACTTTCAAGAAATATATCAGCAAGAACAGACTCAAGAGGATAGTGAGTTTACTTCAATTATTCCTGAAATGATATCAAGGGAAGACAATGAAATGTTGATGTCTATTCCAGGGGAACATGAAATTAAGGAGTCACTAGACCAGATGGATGGGAACAAAGTTGCTGGGCCAGATGGATTCACAGCCCATTTTTTCCAAAAATGCTGGAATATTGTGAAGGAAGACACATGTGAGGCCTTTCAAGATGTGTTTAAGGGACAATTCATTCACAGAATTTTCACTAGCACCACAATTTGCCTTATTCCGAAAAATGATCACCCTTCAGATTGGAGTGAGTTTAGACCAATTAGCCTTTATACCATTTTTAACAGATTGATTGCCAAAGTCATTGCAAATAGGATCTCTAAAATTTTGCCTAGAATCATTTCAACTAACCAAAGTGGGTTTGTGAAGGGTAGGGAAATTTGTGACAACACACTGATAGCGCAAGAAATGATACATGAAATTAACAGAAAAATCAGAGGGACTAATATTGCTATCAAATTGGACATGCAAAAAGCATATGACAGACTGGATTGGAAATTCTTGTTTATGGTGCTTAAAAGGTTTGGGTTCTGTCAACAATGGATCAAGCTGATTGAAAGATGCATTTCATTTTGTTGGTTCTCTGTGCTGATCAATGGGAAGTCCACTGGTTACTTTAAGGCAGAAAGGGGTCTGAGACAAGGTAATCCCCTTTCACCTGCTTTGTTCATTATTGCTGCTGAAGTGTTGTCAAGGAATCTAAACCAAACCATGAATTTCCACAAAGATTGGCAATATGCTTACGGAGGGGATACATGTATATCACATCTGAGCTTTGCTGATGATGTCATGATTTTTGCAAATGGAAACAAAAGATGCATTAGAGCAATAATGGAAATTCTACAGAAATATGAAGGAATATCAGGCCAGAAAGTGAATAAGAATAAGAGTGGAATCTTGGTGGGAAAACACACTTCTCAGAGAATGATTGAAGATCTCAGAAGAGAAACAGGATTTCCTTTGATCAGTCTGCCTACAATGTACCTGGGTATCCAACTCCATAAAGGGAAAAGCAAAAGAGCTCTTTTTGATCACCTTGTGAAACAGATCAAAAACAGGATCAATGGGTGGGAGAGTAAAATTTTATCCACTGCAGCCAGATTTACACTAATCAAAACTGTGTTGACAGCAATTCCTATCTACACTTTCTTGGTGGCAAACCTCCCTAAATACGTATGTAAAGAAATGGAAAAACTGTTTGCAAGATTTTTTTTT
>CAVNYN010225618.1:0-45104 GCA_963692815.1 Nyctanthes arbor-tristis | reverse complement strand
TTTGTTCAAAGGGTAGAAAATTAGGTGTGGTAAAACTCGGGGCGCCACTTGAGTCTGGTCAGAGAGTCTTGTGAAGAAAAATAGTAGTTTAGTGTCTTGGGATTTCTTTAATTCTTTGCTGGTTGGGCAAATGGTAGAAATTGGTAGATACGATAAAGCTTGGTATATTTTTCTTGTTGTACTTGGGGGATGGGTTTTGGCGAGTGAAAATTCTGTATGGTTGTAGCGACTTTAATTATATAGTGGAAAGCTTTGACAGTTCATTAAATTCGTCTTCGTCTTTTATTTTTCTTGTCTCAATTAAATTCCTTGAACAACGATCCTGCCGGCGTAATCGGGGAATCTACATTAATTCCTAACAGATAACGTGCGTCCGGGGAGGTTCGTCACCTGATGCGTTCAGTGCGGCCTATAGCTACTATTTTTCAGCCCATTGGGCATTTGAGTACAGAATCTGTTTCTGGAAATTAAGCCCATTTGCCCCCTTGGCAAGTATCAAAATGTTTTTAGCAAACTTTTAACAAAAGAAAGCCTTTCATACCTTTTGAATGTAATTTTTTTGAGGAATTAACGTGCGGTCCTTAGTAAAGAATCAATGTTAGAGGGTTGTTTTTCATAGTGGTTTCACTGTTTTCAAGAAATGATATATGGTTTTACTGTTTTGGATAAACCACCCTTTAATACAAGCTCCTTGTCAACAAGCTCGCATCGATTCTTTTGAAAAAATTAATGTACGGTGGTCTGGCAATCGTTTATAATGCTTTGACTATAAAAATAGTGATTACAAACTTGTCAATTACTATAGTTGATGCATTTTATTGATATTTAATGGTTGACACTTGTTCAAAAAAGTTATAATTTTTACTTCTGTTCTAAACAAAACTCATTCCATTCTATTGCCATATGAGCCCTAAAGTTTGTGCTACTCACAACAACTCGAGGCTGAGAACATGGTCGAACCATAATTACAAGGACCAAGACTTGCAGTAACATGCTGGATTTTGTGTAAACTTGATATATTGATAGTTTCAAGAGTGTTAGTTTGTAGGGTAATTTTCTAATCAATGAGCCTTTTCCTTTTATTTTATTTTTAAAAAAATCAGGAGAGAAGTAGGGTTGGCCATTAGAGCTACTTAGATCATTCTTGTAACCCAGTTGACAATCACATCTTTTTAGTTTTCAAGGTTAGATTCGATGTTCAAAATAGCAATTGTAATAATCAAAGAAAATTTGATGTTGTTCTCTTGAAACTACTTGTTTTAAAAGAAAACTGTCATTGTTGTACCTTACAGTACAATGAAGATTTAAGATCAATAGACCGAGGAGGTTTATTTTAGTTATAGTGATAAAGGCAACTCATTGTGAGGTTATTTGGCCCTAGTTCAACACAACATTCCTATCCCTATATATGAATTATGATCCTCAAATTGTACTAAAAAATGACTTAAAAATCAACCAATTGCTTCTAAACAAGATAGATAGAAAATGCATTCATATCTATCGATAACTAATTTATAACTAGCAAGACAACTACTCCATTATAAGCTAAAAATCTATGCAACTCATCTGTCGATTGATCATTCATATGCTTTTAGCAACTTGTTGCATGGAATGCCAAAAGTGTATAGTTTTTTATTTTTATTTTTTTGTCTGTCATATCTAATCTATAGTTAGAGAGATAAATAACTACTCTATCAGAAAGTAAACTTTTACGTAACGCAACTCGTTTAGTGATCGATCGTTCATATGCTCATAGCTACTAACCTGAAAATTGATGCCGTGGGCAACAAGCAACTACTGGTTAATTTAAGATATTTTGACACGAATCTTTTTTACTGGCACTGATATAGATATGTTTATGTACACACTGCAAGTTTAACAGAGAGATGATCATGGCAAACCGAATTGTACCTATATAAACTCAAAAGCAACACGTTGCGTATCGTTACAAAATGCAAACTATGTAAAGTTGTTTTAAGAGAGGGGGCCAATATTGAGTTAAGGACTAGTAAGATTCCGAGTTGCTATTTGTTGATATACAATTTCATGTGGGTAGGACTGTAGGAGAATATCCAAATGGCGAGTGCAATTGCCGGTATATATAACAAAGGCGCACACGCGAGAGTTACAGGTCACTTCCCGTCCCAACGCCCCAAAAGGGTCAAAACCAATAACGAGACTTACATCTTCCGTATATAAACGCCGTACCTCGTAATCAAAATGCCATTATCCACCGTCGGTGCGGTGGCTGATCTGCCGCCGCCAGAACCCGCAAAACCCTCAAGCTCCGTTGCGGTGGAAGGCGATGACGAGGGATTGAATACGAAGAAGTCGAAGAGGAAATCGAGGTGGAAGAGGAAATCGAGGTGAGAAGAGGAGATCGAAGTTGAAGAAGATGACAGTGAAATTGGAGAAGACTTGACTCCAATCCGTGAAGAAATTCGTCAAAATGGTTAGTTTTCTACTTACATAGCTCCGGTGGTGATCAGTATTCTATGCGCGTTTAAATTTACATCTACTGGACATGGTTCGTTGTATTTATATTGCTAGTACATTATTTTACATGAGTGTACAATTGATCTTTAGATGGAAATGACTGATAAGTATAATGGGAATCTATATTGGTGATTTCTTATTGATGTTCTCCATACTTAATTTGTTTATTTCATGTAAATTTCCCTTAAAATTTGATTCTTGGGGTTTGATGAAAATGACCTATGTTCTTGTATATGTACGTAGATATACACAAATGTTGCTGTTATAATCGGTCTGTTGAGTGCAGGAGCATTTGTATTGCTGAGCCTGGAGCATGGCATGCTTCATTTCACGATCTGCAGGAAGTCACATAAAGTGACTTGTTAAATGATTGATAGATGGTTTCTCAGCTATATCTTTACTTGTTTGCTCATTCTTCTATTTATGTGAAAATTATCTAATACATACTCATTGGCGGCACAATTTCTATTTCTAGTATGAAACCTAACTTCTGTTTTTCAGAGCCAAATATTAGTCACCTCTATTCTTTCAGATCAGGTTTTTAGTCGTTGAAAATTTTCCAAATAAGATGCTTTCTTTGTTTTGATTTTTTAATCTGTTTACGTTCACGTGTATGGTTAGTCTTGACCATTTGACAACATTTTGGCACTTTCTCTGTGGATATGCTGTTGTACCCCGTATTTACTTTCTATTATATATGTATATATTCATATCTATGCCGTGTGCTTGTTTGTATGTGTTATACTGATTAGCTCTAGATGGAAGCATGATCGGTAAATTTGAAATTTTACAAAACCAGATAGAGCTGTAGTTGGCTGTCATATAATAATTGAAGGAACACAAAAAAGACAGCATCAACAGTTGCAAGGCTTGGCATTTAGCTGATGGTTGGGGATTGCAGCAAGCAGTGTGTTGCAATTACAGCCCTCAATGTCCCTTCCCTGTTGAAGATTGACAGGAATAGAGATTAAAATGTCTCTATTTCCTTCTTTTCATCCCCATTTCCTTTTTTTGAATTTTATGCCTTTCCTTTTTCAAATGTATACTCCTTAGAGATTTCCTGCCGCATTTGGGCCAAGATATAAAATTCCTAAAGGAAAAACTAAAAGATACTAAATGCTCAAATAGAAAAACAACTAAAAAATCCCTAAATCCAATGTCCGTGAAAACACTCCAATCCCAAAACTAATAACAAAAATAATTTACATTTTGGAGAAAAATGAAAAGAATCTTTTGACCACAGTTGGGTTGTTGGTCTAGTTAATTTGCATCTAGGCAGCATGGTTGTATCTGACATCTGTCGTATTGACCGTTGACACTTGCACATTGCGTGTTTAGGTATTTGTTTTAGTCCCCTTTTTGAGAGTTATTCTGGGGTTTCTTGTAGATATTGGTCGATTTATGGAGCCTGAAGAGCACAAAGAGCGCTTAGTATCAGGTTCTGTGACTCTGGGAATCTCCATTGCAAGTCCATTACAACAGATCCCCACTGTAGAAGATAGTAGTCTAAATTCTTAATTTACAACTCTAGTGCAACCGGACCCAAGGAGGAACGATGCTTCAATGGTAAAGATTTTTGCGTATAATATGAGTATCTGAAGATTCTCCAGGAAAGAAAAATGTGAAATGTTATAATTGCTATCTCACCGTAGTTTTATAATGGTTGTTACTTGGGTTTTGTCACAATAACTGCTAATGGGGTTCTTGCAGGAGAAAGAACCTCAAAAGACAGTGATGGAAAGACTCTGTGACAGTGAGGGAATAAATAAATTGAGAACCAAATTCTCTACTGGAGTCAACTCTTTATCACCGATGGTTGATAACTCATGGAAGCAGGCTAACGTTGATTATGTTGGGGATAGAAATGTTCAAACTGCTCTAGGAACTGCAGAGAACGGAAATCATATGGCATCGAGGTTTTACCACTACCCAAATTCCTATGGTTAACTTGGCATAATGTTGATTCATGCTGATTATATTGTCATCATCCTACAATAGCAGTTTATTTATTTATTTATTTTTTAGGTCTTCTTTTCTAGAATTAGAACCTGATCACATTTAGGCTTCTTCAGGTTGGAAGCAACCCAGATGAGACATAGAGATTTTTCCTCTGCTGCTCAATTTAGTGTTGAGAATAAAAGACCAAGGATTATATGTGATTTTCATGCTAAAGGGTGGTGCATCAGAGGGAAGTCATGTAGGTTCCTTCACATAGCTGTAAAGAAAAAAGCTGAATTCCTAGCTGGGGAAGGTAATTCATAGTGTTTTTGGCATTTCAAAAAGAACTCTTTGTGGTAATTCTGGAAATTATTCTTTCGTCTGTCTAGAGGCGCTACTGAGAGATGAGCATTGTTTTTGCTGTTGCAGCTTCTACGGTAGCACATCTTCCAACTTGGAAAAGTGAAGAAATTCTGAAATCGAATAGCGAGAAGTACAGCCAATGTGCTTCTCCATTGGTAAAGGACAATTATTCAAATTATAGGAATGCAACATCTTATGGAGGTTTCTCTAGTTGCTCCAGTGTACCTTCTGATAATTATCGAAGCATGGGTATTTCCTCCGATGGGACAAGTATAAAGGGCATGATGGATATGAAAAGCCAATTTATATACCAAGATCATACCTTGCGAGGCCTAAGCCATCCTCTTTCTAGGCCACCGTTCTCTTTTAGCTTATCCTCTGCGAATGTTAATGCACTTCCAACCGGAAACCTTTTAGAGAGCAGTCAAGGGCATTATGCTCCTGTATCCTTTTCCTTGCAGCGAAACGCTTCATCTTTTTCTGTTTCTGAGTCAGACGGTCTTTCTCAAAAGAATATTTTCAGAGATGTGGACCACTCAACTGGATTTGAAACTAAGATATTTTCTGATGATTGGGAGCCATCTGTTCCTTTCCACCCATCACACTCTATTACACAAAAATTGTTACAAGAAAGCTATGATCCCATTCGCGATGGCATTCAGCAAACCAATATTGAAGATGGACTCTTGAAAGCTTCTTGTTCTGATCAGGGGGCATCTATCAAGAACATTCACTTGCATTGCAGTCGAATAATTCACAGGAAGTTGAGAAGCTTTTCAGTTCTGTACCTGTCAAAGAAGTCAAAAAGGTCTCGACGTCGAGCTCTGGTTCTAGACCTGAAGCTGATAGGCCAAGGAATAAGACAGAACCAAAAGTACAGGAAGTTATCCAAACAAATATGGATGACATTGACGTGAAAACAGATGGACATGTCGCGAAAGTACCAAAAACCTTGAAATATTTTCAAGCTGCACTTATAGAATAAGTAAAAGAATTGTTGAAACCAACTTGGCGTGAAGGGCTTTTAAGTAGGGATGCTCATAAATTGATAGTTAAGAAGGCAATTGACAAGGTCATTAGCACACTGCAGCCCGACCAAATTCCTAGCACAGGTGAATCTGTCAATTTATATCTTTCCGTAACTCAGCCAAAACTTGAAAAGCTAGTTGAGGTCAGTGCCTTACACAGGTTTTACACAATTAAAAAGACTGCTTTTGTATCAAGTATGTCTGGCGTTTGACATTTAGGAACTTCTATTTCAGGGATATATTGATAAGTATGGAAAATGTTGACATGGGCCATATGGCCGACTTGCTAGGATTTGTACCTTATGTGATATCTTCTCCAAGGTGGATTTTTTGGGCCCTTTTCACATGCCTCTGTGTTCTTGTTCAAAGGCTTAGCCAGGACGCATGAAATGCGTTAAATTTTGTTTGTGAGGTTTCCTCATGGATAAAGTTAGAACTTTATTTCCGTTTTATACATGGGAATAATTGTAAGTATTATGTTTATGCTCTAAGTACTTAAAATTTTCTAAGCTATCTTTAGGTAATACACTTTGCAATTTAAATTGCGGCTGCAGTACTTTTTTCACTGAGTCGTATAGGAAGTTATTGGAATTGCAAAAAGTTTTCTTTAAGAAGCATAATAATGAATTTTCTGCATCCTTCATGGCTAGAGAACGACATTTCATGGCTAGAGAACGACATTTTATTGTAACAAGTTTTGAAGGCTATTATTGGTCTATGATGCTCTCTGAAGAACCTGAAATTTTCTTCCTGACCTAGTTACCTATTTTTGCAAAATTTATTGCTACATCACCCACTGTAGAGTCACAAGCTTCATAGAGATCTGTTACTTGAGGTTTCTGAAAATTTATTGCTTGTTAGTTGTGCATCTGACAAGTTTTGCTCACATTGTGATTAGTTTTATACTGTTCCTTTTTGAATTATCTTGATCTCTGGTGGCACCATTCCCTCATAGAGTAACTCAAGGAAGTAGGCATGCCAGGATGGTGAAGATGGCTCCATAAGGGTGAAAGCGGACTTTGGTGAAAGTGGTTTGGTTCCTTATTTATGGCATTTATGCTTTTTGGTGTGATGCATATGATTATTTTAATCTGGCTTCAGATTTTTCAGTTTAAAGCCTGAATGAGAGCCCTTTGAAGGCTATTCTCTCAGAAAGTCAGGAAGGGCCGCCCAGGGAGAAAATGCACTCCATTGGAAGCCAAAAAAACAGCTGATTGATAAGCCTAGGGAATCCCCTGGTCTGGACAAGTTTTTAGGACAGAAACAAGGCCATTATAAGATATTTTTACCTTAGGTTTTCTAGGAACTGAAGTAATTTGCATAGTGGAAACAAGATTATGGAAACTTGGTCAAAGAAGAGGGCTACAAGCACCCATTGTTAGGATGAGGGGAGTGGTTATGGAGCTGCCGAATTATTTCTCAGAGCTTGTTCTTTGGAACTTTATCAAAAGTAAAATAGTTATCAAATCAATACCAACCATGTATTCTTCACAAAAACTAAATTTTCACACTTCCCAATAATTTTTCTTTACATTACCACCATACATTCTCCTATAAATCTAAATCTCTTTTACATAAAGCTCACAAGAACAAGCTCTAAATGTAAACAGCTTCCCAATAAATTGTCACACTTCCCAATAATTTTTTTTTACATTGCCACCATACATTCTCCCATAAATCTAAATCTCTTTTACATAAAGCTCACAAGAACAAGCTCTAAATGTAAACAGCTTTTTGACTTGAAAATGAGAGCATCGTATAATTAATGATATCAAACGAGTACTTGTAGACTTGGGCTAACAAACAATTCCACCTTATAGAGTTGTAATCTTATAGATAATTTGAATATAATTAGTTACAACTACTTGCCATATTTTCCCTGATCAATATTAGCCTAATCTTTTCTATTCCTTACCATACCTTTGCTATCCAAAGAAAAGAGAACTAGAGCGCAATGAAGGTTAATTCTCTTGACATTCTCCTTTAAGTTATTTAGAAGATCTTTTATTCACTACTTGTCTTAGGATTTGATTGGATGATGCTTAGGCCATTGCTTTAATCAGAATGTTAGCTAGTTTTGCCTCTATTGACATTCTCCTCAAAATTTTTTTAAGTCAATAAATAGCCAAAAAGGTTTCAAAATGCGTAAACAGGAATCACAATTAATTGTAAGTAATGTTCAAAAATCACAATATAATAATTCAAAGTGCAAAAACAAACAAATAAGGGGAAAAAGGAACTATATTTTAGCTAGAACAATAGGCTAATCTTGATGTATTTGATGGCTCGGTGCAAATAATTCTTTTACTACCTCCATCGTACAAAGATAGCTCAATTCCTTTTTTTCACAGAGATTAAGAAAGTTCCATTAATGGTAATGGAAAAGCAAATTTAAAATCATTTTCCTACTACCCTTTCACTTATTAATTATTCTACTTTAATAATTCGGTTTAATTACACAAATAGCCCCTAACCTTTGCCTTTGCTTCGCAAATGGCCCCTAACCTTCTAATTTTGCCCCGGACGCCCCTAACGTTTGCTTATTCCTTCTGAGATGGCCCTTGCCGCCCAATTCCGTCCAAATTCCATGTAAAAATAACGCATGGTCTACACAAGACTATTTGGAATAGTTTAGAAATTTATTAGGTTTCCATTGTTGTGTTACGGGTTTTCTGCATGTCTTAAATGTGAAGTAGGCTGAGCATTCTTTTTTTGGTTTTGGGTATTCTTTGCATGTTAAGGTTATGACTATTGGAAATATTTTTAAACTTTTGTTGGGTAATTGTTTTATTGAGAAGTCGACTCACATGAATTATCCAAACCCAGTACATTTGTTAAATAGAATAAATTGAGAAATTACTGGATAGATTCGACAAGTGAGAAACCTTCTACCCAGGTTTCTGTTTATCCAAGATGTCTTAAGCTTATTAAGATTTCCACAATAATAGAGACGATGCTACATTTCTTAGGAGAGGGTAAACTTTTCCTTTTTGACGGGGGATGATAAACAATGAAATATCTTAATAATTTAATAGAAACATACGCCCTAGAGGTGAGAAGATTGTGAGCAGCGAGTACTTTAGTAGCGAATTTGGACGGAATTGGACGGCAAGGGTCGCCCTAAAGGAATCAGCAAACGCTAGGGGTGTTTAATGCACAAATGGAAGGTTAGGGGCCATTTGCGAACCGAAGGCAAAGGTTGGGGGGCCATTTACATAATTATGCCTTAGTAATTCTATTTTGCTTATAACAATGCACATTAAATAGGGACATAAGGAAACTAGTATTTCAACTACATTTTCAAAAAGAAACTGGCCTATGTTTTAGGACATACTAAAAAGGAATGCAAGACTGTCTTTATGGGATGAAGGTAGTAATATTTTAACCGTTAATGAGCTATTGCTGGCATAAATAATTAAAATTATTGTGTTTTCACAGCTTATGCCTAAGCTAAAAAAAATAAACTTGGAGAATCAAGGAGTGTGCACCTCACAAATATTAAGGTGGTGTCATGAGGCATATGCCTCACTTAACTAAGGTGTAAACCTCCAAAGATTGCCTCAAAATTAGTACCTTGACGTATTATTCTTCCGAGACAAGTTTCAATTGGGCTTTTCAAAACCATGAGCTAGCAAAAGTTCTAAAAGCGATCAAGTTAACGCGTAATCAATTTAGTATGAAAGTTGTTTCTGCCTAGCCAAAGATTATTAAAACGTTAGGTATGGCAACAGGTCTAGTCATCTTCATGCTCACTGGCGTTGCTTGTGCTCATTAAGCTGCAACTTGGGCAGCCTTAAGGTAAGCATGAGTTGCAAGTTGGTAAGGGATATTGCCTTGTTAGTGTCTTACTACTTGAGCAAGTGGGGAACGACCTCGCTTGCCCACTGTGAGCCTACTTACCTTGTTGCTAATGCAGCTAATTAATTCGCAGGTTATTTTCATTAATTATGTGCAATTAAGAAAGCCAATTGTTTGATTCTCCATTTGCTTTTTCATTATCATATTCATAAATTAGCTATTTGACAACTATTTAATTACTAGAATGAAAATTAAACACCCTTTAGGACATAGTTGATTTCCTTACTTAAATAAGCCGATTTCCTTCATTTATTTATCAATTGATACTTGGTTAATCTTCCATTATTAAGGAAGTTATTACCCCTTTATAACAATTTATGTTATTATGGAAATCAACTACAAATTATTTATAGATGATTAAATCTTCTTTAAAACTATTAATGAAGGATGATAATGGCTTGCTTTATGGTTTCAAGAGTTTGAAATGGTAACATGCTAATTCTTTGAATTTCAAATTTTAAAAGCAACTAATATAGAAAAGAAATAATGATAAACCCCCGCCAGCTTACCTTGCTCGCCCAACCTACCAAAAAGCGGGTGGTTGGGCCAAGATTTGTTTTTGCCTGGAAAGCTAACTCTCACCTAACTTACCTCGAATGAGCATGAGCTTGGCTCACCATGCCCAATTTAGCTTGCCCCATGTACATCTCTACTCAAAGCTAAAGAGGCTAGATTGAGAGCAAGATAGATCGGAAAGGACAAAAAATTGTGTAATTACTAATTGTGTAAATTATAGCAAAGTTACCCAACCTTTGCATCCATTTGCCCTTTCATATTTGAGTTTGGACAAGGAGAGCTGGAAACTTTGGAAATTGCTCTTGCTCATCCAAATGGATGAATTTCATCATTAAGTTAGTAAAGCCGTTTGATAACAAATTAAATGGGATTCTATAATAATTGAAATTAAATTTCAAATTCAATTTATGTGAGAGCATGTAGAAGTGACATGTGTGCATAATGATGACAAAAAAGGCATGTCAGACTTAGTGTTTGTTTGATTCTCATTTTAAGAGTGGAATTATAATGAGGTGAAATGAGTGGTGGAGAGTTAGAGGTTGTTTGATGCTCTTTATTTGAGTAATTTATAATGAAGAGAGAGTAGAATGTGTATTGGAAATGTAAAAATGTGTGAAGTGTGTTGCTGCAATTGAATAGTTATCAAATCAAATGTCAAATCATTAGTAGATAAATTTATAAATGGGGAGAATAAAGGGGATCAAACAAGCTCTTAATGGAAGTTTAGAATGTCCAGTTATATTTGAGTAGTTGTCAAATTAGTGGTAGATAAAATTATATTTTGGTGAAATAATAAGATTCAAACAGGCTTTAATTTGAAATTTTTTCTTTATGCACACATCTCATTTTTCTTTGTGCATGTGTTACTTTTCTAAACTCTAGTGTGACATAAATTTGAAATTTAATTTCAGTTATAATAAGATTCCATTTAATTGGTTCTCAAATGTGTCCTAACGGTTTAATGAATGAAATTCATTCATTTGGATGAACGGCGCCAACTTTCCAAAGGTTGGGGCCGCTTGCTCTAGATTTAAAAGTTGGAGACCAAAGTGCAAATATATGCAAAGATTGGGGACATTTACTGCAACTTATCCTTGCTAATTACCATATGCTTTCACCTGCAGTCTTTAAAGGGATGTTTGATTCTCATTTCAATTCCCATTTCAATCTCACTGATTACTTGAAGGAAAAATTACTGAATTAAAACTATAGATTTCAAAGACCTACCACATTTCCACTGCTCATTCTATCTCATTATAATTGTTGCATTACAGTGAATCAAACACTCTTAAACCAGTCAAGATAGCAACATTATATCAGTTAACTTATGTCCAGTCCGTCTCAAATTTTGCTTGAGAGTTGGTCATCAAGTCAGTCTTCATTTTGACCCCTATATTGTTCATTTGAAAAAAAAAAAGAAATTATTTTTCATATTTTCCTATAGTTTTTCTCTGCTCCACCATACATTCACTAAAGAAAACCAGTTCTCAAACTAGCTACCCTGAACAACTCTTAATTTGTACCATCTCACCTCATACAAGATTCAGCTCTATTGAATTGAGTGGCATGAGATATTTTATAGCTTAAGAAATGTTCTAGACTTGAATAAATGTAAAATTTTAACTGACTTATTATCTGCAAACACTTACCAATGAACCACCTATTTTGATAGTTGCTTATCCTTTGGGTAAAAGAGAAAAGAGGCATCAATTCAAAGTGAATGGATTTACACCTGCAAGGACCAAATACAGAACAGATAAATTGACGTTAGGAACTGGTAGCTTTAGTTAATGATGCTGGAGTTATTGTGGACCAAGTTAAAATGGTGAGTCAATGGTTAGAGCAAAAGTTAATTTTATTGAAAAAGCTGTTGAGAATGAAGGAAAATAACTATATGCTCCAATGAAGATGTTGTGATAAGATTGCTAGTGGAAGTTTCTATCAAGTTCCTGATGTAGTGTTGCATTGATATTTCTTGACTTGAATATGCCTTTCAACCCAACAAATAGGGATGGTAGAAAAATCCAATCCTAACCAGACTTAACAGATATCCGATCCATTTGAGAAAAAATTTCCTGATCGGGGGAGTGGATCGAAATAGAATTTGCGATCCGCCAAAGGATCGGATCGGGGTGAATCCAATCCGCTCCACTTTAAAAAAAAAAGAGTGTTTAACGTTTAAACTTCCAAAAGTCGCCAGGAACAATAGTCAACAACCACTATTAAACCATGATTTAACTTCATTTTATTGTTATGATAGATTGTAGTGTAATGTATGATATAAAAACCAAGTTAGGATATTAGAGTAGTATAATGTATGATGTAAAAAAAAAAAAAAAAAAGTGTTTTGTGGACCGTTTAGCGGATCTATATCTTGATCCGCTCCGATCCTTAAGTCATGGAATATGAAGCAGATCATGGTTTTGTAAATTTTTCGTGGGGCAAAATGGATTGGCACTGATCCGCCCCAATCCGATCCATTGCCATCCCTACCCACAAAGGGTTGGGGGTTTGAATGTTCGGAAAGCTCTGATTAAGAGTATCTGTAGAGAATAGTATTAAACCTATTGGCACATCAATAAGACCACAAATGTTCTGTATAACATATCATGAAATATCTTTGTTTGGCATAATGTTAATGTATTATACTATTAGTTATTTTGTCTAGATTATAATGAAATTGTCTTGTGAATCTTATCCATCACTTCCAATGTTTTTTGTATATCCAGACTAGGTATATATTGTTCGTTATGTGAGTTCTGCATTATCTTCTGCAGAGAAAAGAAAAGACGGGATTTTGACTGAGCTCATATTTGATTTTGCAGTTGTAATATTGGAAGTGGTGCGTCATACATGAAGACATTTTGCTCAAGATATCATGGGTCATTTGCCTTAGAAAACTCAGTTGTTTGAGTAACTAAATTGCTTTGAACAACTGGAGCTGGAATGAATCAAGGTGCACTGTTATCTGTGAATGCTTTTGCAAAAAAGTTAACGGATAACTTAGGTGCAGAAATAACACAAAATAGTGAAAGATAACTTAGGTGCAGAAATAACACAAAATAGTGAAAGACGGCATGGAGTCATTCTATAGTTCCTCGCTGCTATGCATGTTCTTTCATGGATGATGCTGGTTGGATGACACGGCAGTCTCTACATGGGGTGGCAAATGACTGAAATAACCTTTGGCTAAATGACTGTCGTGAGGCTTGCTTCTCATTTGTTGTCTTTCCGACTTCAGTAAGTTGTTTTCTGTTGGGATTCCTGAAATTTGACTGATTTACGTCTGATTTTCTCCTGTGGCCTTGAATTGGCAACAACATAGCTCTTAAATCTACGTGCTTGGAGGCTTGGGCTTGATTTGAGTGGACTTCTGCTTCTGGCAGGACCTTACCTTCAGTAAATGAGTTATGAGCTGAAAATTCGTCAATTGAACTCCCAATTGTTGAGCTTGACTTGGTGGATTTGAATTCAAACTCAGATTCATCTTTCTGCACTTTGGCTGGCATTTTGGGAAGAGTAAATGGAAGTGAATCCCTCAACTCATTTGGTGGGTGTTGGTCTTGAATGCATGTAAGGCCAGCAAAAGAAAGCGACTCACTTGAGGCAACATCTGCAGCGGCGTCCTGAGACTTCTTATTTGGCATCCTGGTTGCAATGGATTTCAAACGGTCTTTGTTCTCGTCCGCTTTTATCTCCTCAAAGATAATTGTTCAGTCCCGTGAAGTAGGATGTGTGCTTTATCGCCTCGTCTTCCCAAGCTTTTTTATATGGGAAACTTGGCGCCATTGATAGGGTGCAATTTGCATTTCCTAGTTGGCTTGTTATATCCATGTATTTGTTTTCTGCCCTTTGGCTATTGTATATTGAGATTCTTCCTTTTTACGTGTATAATTTTGTAGTTCATTTCTCCCTCATATGCGTTAGGATTGGTCACTGAATGGCTTGTTCTTAAGGGCAGTTTGGACCTTTTCCAGCATTCATGTCGAAGAAGTGCCCCAAACTAGCTGATATGTACGAGGTTTGATATTTTGAATGCTTCGAAACTGACGTGAAGTATTTGGTGTTCTTGTTTAACACATTTTAGGATGTCATTTTCTTTCTTTATCAGCTTGGAACGCTGCGTTTGATCAGGTGAATGTTCCAAGGCAATTCATTATTGTATAGTGGAGATCCCCGTTGAGCCTTCTGATTTGTAATTTTGTATTATAGTAGGGAAGAATACATGAGTTATCGAGCCGTCCTTTTTGTGAAAGATTCCAAAATGAATATTGAAATCAAGCACGAGTACATGAATTAAGGTATTATTACATTACATGACGCGATTGTATAAACTCTACCAACTGAAGAAATGGAAAATCGACATATTTTCCCCACTGAATGTGAATATAGGTAGATCGAAGTGTTGATGTGTCGAATTTTGGTCAAGAGACACCTGTTTTCATATAATAGATACTTTTTTTATGCATGAGCTCACATATGGTTTAATGTGTAAAAAAGGGACTCACAGTGAGTTCATGCTATGTGGACCAAATTGATGGAAGATGTATCACATAGGTCAAGTGTCTTAATAAGGAAGACCCGGTGGGGGAAATAATAGAAAATCAGACGTATATTGTTATTATATACACGTGATGAAAGATAGTGATACTTACAACAAAAAAATATTTGAAATACAACAATATTGATAGTGCAAAAGTTGCAAATTATAATTAGATTTTTAGGAAAAAGAATATAAAGAGAGAATTGTGTGATTGGTTATATTAATGGGAGGCATTGTAAATGTTATTTTCGAGAGTTGTTATTGTCTTACTAATGTCAAGCATTAGCTTAAAATAATAATAATGATGATGGTGATGATGATGATGATGATGATGTCAAGCATTAATAATATGCCACTACTACGCTTCATTTACCATTTTATCAAAAGATCTTCCCTTTTTTTCCCGTTAAAAGAAAAAGAAAAGGATCTTTCTTTGACATTATTGTTCTGGAGATGCCCTAAATGAACTTTCCCTCAGCTGTTAGCTTCAACCCATTGTCAGTTTTTCTATGGTGTTTATTTATAGTGTTCAATGAATTATGTAGCAGACACCCATTGGACGCCATAAGAGATTAGCCCCCTATGGTATCCAATGAGTGTGGTGCCTGTCAATAATCCATTAAGTGTTCAATAGACAGTATAGAATGTGCGTCCATTATGCTAGCGTTTTGACTTCTTAAAATAGGCAGTGGCCCATCATGCCAAGGAGTCCAAACTCTTCAAGATACTGAAAGCCCGTAGGGGACAATTTGAGCGCGATCTTTTCTAAATTTTACTTTATTTTAAAAAAGGGTTAATTTCACAAATCATCCCTAACTTTTGAATTAAGACTTGATTTCATTCCTAACCTTTGTTAAGACACACCACAACTTCTAACCTTTGAAAAGTACACACAAATCGTCTCTATTTCTACTGTTTGTGAAATTTTTAACAAAATGACGATTATATCCTTAAAATATTTTAATGTTTTTTAAAAAAAAGTTAGATATAATTAAAAAACTAAAAAACTGATCCACCCCACCCCACCCATTATACTGTTGGAAATGACAGCGATTTAGCTGCCATTTCTGGCAGCATTTCTCTCAAAAATGGGGAATGAATCATTCTCATTTTGCTGCAATCCGGCAGCAAAATGGGGGATTCACCCCCATTTGTGCTGCCAGCAATGCTGTTGTTTTCTGACAGCACAAAAGCTACTGGAAATTGCCCTATTCCGGCAACATTTGTGCCGCATGTTATTTTCTGGCAGCACAAATGGGGAGTGAATCCCCCCATTTTACTATCATTTCCGGCAGTAAAATTGGAGGGAGGGGGTTCACCCCCCATTTGTGGCCGCCGGGGAGGGGAGGAGAGGGGGCGTGAGGTGGCGTAGTTGTGGGTTTGTTTTTAATTTTTTTATTATTTTTAAGTTTCAGGAGTATAATCATCTTTTTTGTTAAAAATTTTGTAGAATATTGTAAAAGGGACGATTTTTGCCTATTTTTCAAAGGTTGGGGGTTGTGGTGTATCTTAACAAAAGTTCGAGACAAAATTGAGACTTAGATCAAAGATTGAGGATGATTTGTGAAATTAACGCTTTAAAAATTATTTTCCTAAAAAATAATATTTATACATTTAGGTTTCCTAAATAAATTCATAGAAGGACCAAGGGGTTAGCCCAGTAGATAAGAACTTAACTCCTTACTGAGAGGTCTCGGGTTCAAGTCCTACCATCTGCACCCGTCCATCCCTCTGTAATAAAAAAAGAAAAATAAAGAAAAAAAATAAGTTCATAGTAATTAGAAAGGGTCCATGCCATTTGTTCCCCCTGCATTAGCACCAACAATAAACTAAATAATCATAAATAATTCCTAATAATGCAAGAAATCGTTTTCAACATTAATCTTTGACAAAGAATCACCCACTACAGATAGTGACCAGACTTTGATTATTCAAAATTCCATCGTTATCATCAACAAAATCACACCACTATATAATTAACATAATAAGTACAATAAAATATCATGTTTAATTTCACTAGCCGTCATTGTACTTTGATTCAATGTCCAACATTGTCATTTCACTTCAATTTCTATCAATTAAATCATGGTGTCACTTGCAAATTTTCTATCTTTACATAGAAATAGGATAAAAATAAAGTAAAATAAAATGAAAATGAGTGGTATAAAAATAAATACTGCCTATGAGTCTTATGGAATATATAAATTAAAGTTACATCATTTTGTTTTTTTGAAAGAAAAGTTTGATCAATTTTTATTCTAAATTGAAAATAGAAATTTAGTGGGAACTTGGTTAAATATAACCATAATACTTGATATATATATATTTTTTTCTCATCACATTGTTTTAACATTGGGTGGTAAAGACGCTATCATTGTGTTGCGTATTAATATTCACTTTCCGTGGTCACTCAACATCAAGTACTTCTAGATATCCTAAATTTGAATTATAATTAAAATTAGTTATAATTAGATATCAAATGTGAATGATCAAGATACATATGCCTTATAGTGTCCATCTTCAATAATGCGATGTCAATCATACTACTTTTAACTAATTTTTACTACTTGAATACTATCTATAAAAATACTCACTACATTAACATTAATAATTCAGTTTTGATATTACAAAGAAATAGTAAAAGAAGTGAATCGAACTTTTAATCAAATATTTGAGAAACTAATTAGAATGTCATTAAATCTCATTAAGACATACATGTGACGAGAGACAATTAGACAATTTTTATGTGAGTAGAATTGTTAAATTGTACAATAATCTCTCATTATGTGTGTCTGACGAAATAATCTAGTAAAAGTCTTGCATAAATATTAATAGCATTATTACTCACCTAAAAAAAAAAATTTAAATAATGCACCCCACATGTTTCTAAAGGATAGGACAAAAAGGCGTTCGAAACAGGACATTTGTACATAATCAATATCTATGTAGATGTATATACTTAAGAGATATTATTAAGAGATATTATTTCATGGGCCCCCAAATTACCTAGTCTTCATCCTTATCCAAATCTTTTTCCTTCCTCCCACCACATCTCTCCACATTCCACTCCACTGACCCGTTACTTCACTCGACTCAGCTACCCTTTGTGAACTAGAAATGGAAAGGGGTAATTTTACAAATCCTCCACAATTTTTGGATTAAGTATCGTTTAAATTTTTAATTTTTTTAATCTCTTAGGTATTTAACTTTTTATAAATTTTCACGATAAGTCATTTCTTATATATTCTGTTAATATTATCATTAACTTTCCAATAAAAATACCTTTATACTCTTTAACTTTTTAATTTAAAAATAAAAAATTTAAAAATAATAAAAAATTTAAAAAAAAAAGAGAAAACGCCCAAACCCACCCACCCCTACTTTTGTTACCCTTTCCGGTGTCCAACAAGAGGGGCTGAATCCCCCGCCCATTTGTTTTTGACTGTTGGAAATAGTAGCATTCTGGCGGCCCTGGGGGTGGGTTGGATTTGGGTGTTTTCTTTTTCTAAATTTTTTTATTATTTTTAAGATATTTTTAAATCTTTTATTTTAAAAATTAAAAAGTTAAAGAATATAATAACAATTTTATTAGAAAGTTAACAGTGATATTCAAGGAATCTGTCAAAACAGATACATTGTGTGAATTTATATAAAATTGAAAGACTTATGTCAAAAAAAATTAAAGACTCAGCCGAATCTTAATTCAAAAGTTGGAGACAATTTGAGAAATTTAACCCAAATGGGGTGTGGAAATATCAAAACGCGAATTTTCGCGAGTCTATATTCTGTAGAAGATATTTCCCATCAACCCTCTATTTATTCAACACCAAGTTCGGTGACTCAGTCGAAGGAGGAGGAAAAACAAAAGAGATGGTTCTGCTAGATCAGCTTTGGGACGACGTGGTCGCCGGGCCTCAGCCCGAACGCGGCCTAAAACACCTCAAGAAACCCTTCACTAAGCCCCTGAACATCAAAGGTTATCTCTCTGATCTTTTCTTCCTTAATCGGGAAATCACTAAATTAATTACGTGCATGCACAGGTTGATTTTTTGTAGATTTGATCTTAAAGAGTGTACTAATTATGGCGATGGTCTGTGTATCTCACTATTTTGTGCGTGTAGATGCTGGAGAGGGAAGTAGTAAGTTCCAGAGGTCTGTGTCGATGCCGGCGAGTCCAGGGACGCCGGTGACTCCAACTACTCCGTCGCCGACCTCCGTGCGGAAAGAAAACGTGTGGAGGAGTGTTTTCCAGCCCGGCAGCAACCTCGCGACGAAGAGCATAGGCGCTGATTACTTCGATCGGCCACAACCGAACTCTCCTACTGTTTATGACTGGTACGTACGTATCACCCCTGCGTTCCAGAAGATGAACGAGAACATCCGTTTTGACCTCCGATCTTAATTTTTACTGCAGGCTTTACAGTGGGGAGACTAGGAGCAAACACCGTTGAAAGAAATTGAAGATGTTTGGCTGTAAATAGTGCCTCTTTCGTGCTCAAGAGCTTGGGAGCAGTTGCGAAGGAGTTTTTGTCTTTTGATTTTGTGCTGTTAAATTAGTTACTGGGTTTTTTTTAAGTAGCTGACTTTGAATTAAACTATCATCATCTTGTAAATATCATGCGTCCGAAAAAGTCTCCAAGACAAGACTGCTTTTTATCTGGTGCGGATGGAACGACTGCTATGTTATATTTGCTGTGAAATAAGTTGATGTGTTAATCTTCTTAATTTTCTGCCCACTTTATCTTTGTGATTGTCGTTTTATTACTTCCATTAAAAAGTTACGCACACTTGTAATGTTAGTTGTACATCTATGGACGGCCGTGTGGGTTTGATTCTCATTTTGAAGGACAATTATGAAGAAATTATAGCGAGAGAGAATCAATGGTGAAGGTCAGAGAGGTTAGGGGTGTGTGTGTGTGTGTGTGTGTGTGTCCAATGAAATGAAATGAAATGAAATGGTGAGTAGAAATTATAATTAAATAATGTTGAGCTTGTAGCATTAAATTGAGTAATATATATGCAAGTGTAACGTTGAATAGAATGGAGCTGACCACCGGTGCTGTTACTAAGCATTTTTTTGGCTCCATGAACCACTCTGGCCGTGGCGTCCTTATCCAACGTTATTTAACATTTGCGAAGAGAATCTTCTAACATGGAAGCTGTATTTTTCTTATTGGGCTAATAATAGAAGAGAATGTGAAAACAAGCTTTGACATTGACGCAGGAAATTGGGGCCCGTAACCTGTATGATTATTATTCAGCGTGTGATGCAATCGGATTTTAGTGGTGTATTGTAGCTATGTTGCCAATCGGTATTTTGTGACACTAGTGTTTATCGGAATTGATAATATAATTCAATTTTTTTTTATTTAACATCACTTATTTTTTCTCCCTCCTTTTCCCTAACACAAGGAAGAGACGTGGAAAGGAAAGGAAGGGAAATTCATGGAGAGGTGAGTGTAGTTCAAACTAAGATCTCCTATAGTTCAGTTCAGAAACTTGAGCATCCAAAGTTGAATTCAAATAACTCTAGATATATATTGTTATCACAATGCCTACCATTAATGTAATATTATTTCTCTATTCACTATAATTCACTCTTCTTCATTTAAAAAAATAATAATAATAATAATAATAATAATAATAACTATCTAAATGTGTAACATATCAATTTTTTTGCCACAAGAAGCAATGCGCATACCATTGCATTGCTTGGAGATGCACTAACGTAAAGTTGACAAATCTCCATCCAGTATGTTAAGAGGGAAACCATCACCGGGCCCATTTAGAAAATGATAAAAACATTTGAACAATCTTTGGGGCAGTGAGTTAAACCTGTGCCTCCTTTCATGGATAGCGTACCCGTGAGCGAGTACGGGTTTTCAATGTCGACATATATGGCTGATTAGTTATGATCAGCTCTTTCATGCTGGTGAATCGTGATCTCCCTAAAGAGCATCTAATTTTACATGAACTATTCAATTTAAAAAAAATTGAAAATCTGAAGTTGACAAACAGCAGGATGATATGCCTCGATCCTCCAAGAAAACTCATTTTGATTTGCTTGATGGTTTCAGGATTTGGGTTTAACAAACGTGGGATTTTAATCCATGATACAAAATGGCACAGAAGGTGATACAAAATGGTGCAGAAGGTGATAGATATCAAAGAGAGTATGTTGAGAACCTACTTGGTTACATTTATAATAAGGTTAAGGTCACGACAGGCTGTAGTTTTCCATAGCTGTAGAAATATAAATATTTGATAATTTCAACATCAACTTTCACATAAGAAGTTTAAAACACTTCTCTACTTTGATGATTAAACAGAGCAATAGAGCATTGACCCTTCACCAACTCCTGTAACATCTAGGTACTGATTTGTGTGTGTTGTTTTCAACTTCTTAAACTATTTAATTTAACTTAAACAACAATTTAAAGAACGACACATACTTTCAGGAAAGTAAATGCAGATAACTCCCTCAAACATCGTATTTGTACTACTGCCTTACAGAGAAAAGATGTCAACTCCACCAAGTCATGGTCAGTTTCCAGCACTTTGAGCCTTTACTCGGTATGCCAAAACCTAAAAATACTCAGATGAGCAAGTGAAGAAAGTAATAATTGAAAATTCTCTGTGAACTTTGTAGGCATGAAAACGATGTATCCATTTCATCAGCTTTTCACTTGGATACTATATTGGACATAAAATCCATATAATCAGCTACTACCCTACATATAGATGAAAAAAAATCTCACCAGCTTTCGCTCGTTATAACTGGCATGAATTTCCCCCAAGGTTTGATCTTCTGTCAACATTTGTAACTCATTGTCGCAGGGGTTTATAATTCTGTATTCCTTTTTGAAGCTTGAAGTGTTATTTGGAGGACTGACGGCTTTTACTATACACATCTCAATTTCACTAGCTTCCATGGATGTCTGCATAGAGACATACTGCAAGAGAAATTGTTGAAAACTAATTAATGACTTGAAGTTAGCTCATAAGATACATTGAACTGCACTAAAAGAAAGAGTTTACAGGGTTCGAGAAATTTACTTGGCACAACTGCTTAACTGACAATGTCGGGCTGCAGGAAAGGTAAGGTCGCTGCAGGCTTCGAATTTTCTCCTCATGCAATGAAACAAGCATAAGATTGACATCCAACTGAAATGAGAAGATAAACCTACTTTATTAAAGGAAACTAAATAGCAAACTGCAGAAATCTTTAATATGATCCTGTGAACTGAACTTCTAAGCAGCTGTGGGCAATTAGCAAAAGGTTATCAGATCTTGTCCATGTCCTTGCTTCAGATTGCAAGGAAATAAAACAGAGCCGCACTTTTTTCTTTCTATTAGAAAAAGTGAAACCAGAACTAACGGAGAGAAGCAAGATTGTCAAGGCAAAAATTTATATTAGTATTACCGCCTCGTAATTTTCATCTGAACATCGAAGATGATCAATCAGCTTTCTAAGTCGGCTATTCCTGATTGGCTTTCCACTGGCACCATTGAGAGCACCACGGCGGGTGTGACTGCGGATGCCACCTTTTCCCCAGGCACGAATTTCTGAATTGCCAACAAGGCCAGCCAAAGCACCTGGTAACTCCCTGTTCACTTCTGAACTATTTTCATCACAGCCTGCATCAGTATTGACTCCTGCTGAATGCTGAGAGTCCTGAACACTGGCCCGTCTTTTGTAGCGTTTTGGTCTGACTTCTGTACAGTGTTCATCACCAGAAGATGAGTCTTTGGTACCATCATGCCCATCAGCATCCTCTTCCTCATCAGATCCTTGCTGCTCAACAACCCGAGAATTTCTTCCGCCACTCAAATTCCTCCGACTGCCCTGTCCCCTAACAAATCTCAGTGCTGTGGCTCTGGCTGATGTCCGTTTCTTTCCTAATGCTTCCGACTGTCGTCGCATAGTCTGGGCAATTGAATCTTGGATCTGTTAAATGGTCCAAAATATGGAAAAATAAACAGGTGAATTTGGTGCAAATTCATAATTGACTGCTCAAAATCTGAATGAGCTTCCAATTCTACGTTCTGATCGATATGCAAACCACCTAAGAATGGGACTGCTGAGACGAGCAATTTCATCCATTTTGAAATGTACAAGGGATTTTATTAATTCCTGTCAGAAAAAAAATGAGGCTGGGAAATTGTTCAGTTATATTTAAGGAAACTGGGGGAAAATCCAGATATCATTTCTGGACACTGATTGGCAGATAACGCTCTTAAATCACAAATTGAAATTGAAATAAACTGCATGAGGTCAAACTCGAGTATGAGATCATTGACCTGCTTATTGCGAGCCTTCTCCTCTTCATGAAAAGCAAATTCCTGTCATAATCAGTAGAAAAGTGGTTTAGACAAATCAAAATTTAACCACACAAAGCCCAGACAAGATGCCAGAAATTGTCCACTGATACCTCCTCCTCAAATTTATCAATGTCTGGATACAAAGCAGCAATTAGAGCATCATAGTTTGGATCATCTCTCAAAGAACGACGACTAGCACAATGGGTGCGACAAGCTGGACACTCATTGTTTCTGCATCAATATCAATGGATAACAGTAAGCAGCAAGCATGCGTGAAACAATTAGCAGACAAAAAAGAACAGTACCCGAGGCGCATGGATTTGTCAATGCACTCTCTGCAAAAGCGGTGCAGGCATTCCATTACCGTTCTTGTCTTCCTAATGATACCTGCATTGCAAAGTTCCACACAGCATTACACCGTGAAGAGCGTATCTGAACAAAAAGAAAGCAGTATAACATTAAAACTTTTAATTCTAGTCGAACTCATATGGTAAATGTACAGGTTCTGCAAAATGAAATAGGCAAAAACAGATGCAAATGTTCATTTTGATTCTAGTCTCGGCTAAACTTCTTCAACAAATAGCAGATGATTTTTCCAGGTAAAAAGAATAAATCATTTAAATTAACCAGCAAATAATTGGTATATGAATTAACTCCATGCCTAGTGCACATAAAGCCCCACCTCGGGTTGGCTTCCATCCATTCTTGAAAAATAAAACTGAAGAGGCTAAATGCATGGTGTTAATATACAGGAGTCATTTCCCGAATCATAGTTATGGCCAGAGCTGAATTTGGTGCTGTATAAAGGACTTTGGCCAAACCCCAAGGCTGTCCTTAAAATTAATAAAAAGATATCTTTTCTAATTTTGCGATAGAGCCAATAGGGATGGAAAATGGCCAATAAAGTACGGACGACACATTAAAAGAAAAACCGCATACCTAAACATATTGGACATTGAACTTCCTTCCGTATTTCTGACAGTTTCACGCTGACAAATCTGCATTCAATAAGAGCAAGCATACATTATCTTATGTACAGAGAAAAGAAAACAACTGGAATGATGCACAATGAAAATTCTTTTCTAGATCTATCATTGGTTTCATTCAAACAAGGACCACAAATGGATCCCAGTTGTTCGTAGAACATAGATCACAAAACAATTCTCGTTTAGCATCCATCATCAGCTTCTGCTAGAGGGTGACATGTCTCAAAGCCTTTGTTAATTGAACTTTGTTTCAAACTCCCCACCCATTGGGATTACCGCCTTCCAAATTTAAACAATAGGATAGGACAAGATTTTCCAGAAATCCCAATCAGCCTATAGATCAGAGAGAATGGTTTGTTCTGTTTGGACCGTTTCCCGTGCAAAAAAGATAATTATTCAGTCTTATCACACAAACTGAAGTTCAGTTTAATGTTAACCAAAGAACTTAGAACTTGTTCTTGGGATTTTTATATAAATCGAAAATTTTATGAAATCAATATAAACCACATTCTTCATAAAAAAACAAATTTTCACACTTCCCAATAATCTTTGTTTACATTCCCACCTCAAATTTTCCTATAACTTTTCTTTACATAAATCTCCCAAGAACAAGCTCTTAGAGAATCAAAAAGTTACAAAGTCCTTTATTTCTTATTTCTTTAGCTTTCTAGAATAAAATTTGATTGGTGAAACCATGTAGTTAGTATTCAACCAACCAAATCAAAGAAATAGACTACATAAAACTGGAGCAATACAAAATAAAACTCTGATCAGAATTTCTTCTTTCATATAAAGCAGCGACCAGCTCTTCATGAAAATTAAAGAGCTTATTTTTTCAGTTTACCTCATCCTAGCTCCAGCAAAAACTGCAGTAATGGCTTCTGTAATGTGAATACGTATTTGGTAAAAAGCTAGACGATAGGTGAAAAAATGAATCACTTTTCCACAAACTTTCCTTGCTCTCAACCACATATCTTCCAACAATATCTCTTCGCGAGAAAGATTCATCAAACATGTCCTAAATTGAACCATGGTTGGTCCTATAAAGGCTAAATTGTATTAACAGTCAATAAAAAGTTGATGCAATGCACAATTGGTTAATAAAGGAATAGCACGTTGGGTTGGTGGGAGCCCCAGTTGGCCATATATAATCTATTAAAACTAGAACCTGCAATTGATAACAAATTTTCAAGATTATATTCCAAGCCTTATAGTGATAATGTCTCAGCATTGCACATAAAAGCCCCAACACTTATCAACAGGTGAACATCCCCCTATAAAGGGACTTACTCTCAAATAGAATGTCATGCAAGATGGCAGCCAAGAAAGCAAGGACAACACAGAGGGTGCATTCCGCTGAGATTTAGATGGATAGTTGCTCTGGCGTGAAAGTGATGACCTTCGTAAAACTAAAAGAAACAACAGAAAGACTTGCAGATGCTCAGAAGAATGTTGTAGACAAATGATTTCTAAAACTTGTTGTACCAATCTGCATCCTTTTTTAAGCTCCTTCCTGTAGGCAACACACTCAGACTCATCATTGAGGCTCGTATCCTGCAGTTTTCTATTGCTATTGCTATTCCTACAGTCCACATTACCTCAGATCTAGGTGATCTATAGAAAAAAGGGTCTCTAACCCACATTATGTGTTTTCCTTTAGAATTTTTGACTTCATAAGTAAATGGGGAATGCTATGCCTTTGTAATAAACAATACTTGGTGATAGATTAAAAAATCACAAGTACATGTCAACTGGCTTTTTGCATTATAGAATCCCTCCCATGGGATTATATAGTATGATTTTTGAGGAAGTCGACAACCACTAAGCAAACAGAGATGAAACTCCAGTACTAGATTTCACATTTTTTGGTTCAAACCTTTCAATCCAAAGTTAGCTGCTTTCACAAATTCATTCATAGAATGAGGGTGTCTTAATAGTAAAGTGGGTATAAATCTCAGAAGAAAACTTGTCTCAACTAGCCTCATACCGTCAAACCAACCACTACTAGGCATGACTATTAGAATATAAGAGAACAAGTAAATGCAAAATCATAATAATAATAATAATAATAATAATAATAATAATAATAATAATAATAATAAATAAATAAATAAATAAATAAGAAAATAATAATAAATATGCAAATAAAAAAAAAAACAAAAATAAAAATAATAAAAAAGAGTCAACAGATAAAATTTAGTAATCTACCATAAAAGCAAGTAGAAAATAAACTTGTGCCAAAAAAGTGGTCATCACAAGCTCCTACCCTTAATGAGCAAACAGAGATAACAAATAATTCTCAAAAATTACAAGACCTACATGCTAGAGATTATTGACGATAATTTAAAAGTTTCCCAAGACAAGAATCAGAAAGCATTATGGTAGAGATAAGCAAGTGAGACGAAAGAGTTGAGAGTTTTGCTTCCAAACGTTCTTGTTTCTGTGAGGCATTTTCGCACACACACGGAGTGGGGCAGAAAGTCTACACGTCCTCCTTGATCAAGCGAGCATGGCTCAGAAAAGCTTCCTGATTGTGTTACACACATAAATCTTAACAGCACCAAATTTCTTTTGAAATTATCACATGAATCAAATAAACTCATATAAATGCTGTCGAAGCACTTCACAAAAAGGTTCTGATGAAGAGAAACATATGAAATATAAACTTACAAACTTATCATCTTCTCATTGAATAAATCATAACTTATTTTTATCTTCTGCAAATAGTATTCTACCTTTTACTGTGCTAAGAGATCTGGTAGAGGGTTAAGAGGCCATGTCTACCTGAACTTCTTATATCCCCAAAATCTCCGCTAGGTCAAAGGGCACAATCATGGTCATTGTTGTGATCCTTAAGTTGCAAACAGCAGTGTACTTGCTCCTTTTTACGAGCTTTAAATTTTGTTGAGTGCAAAATCCTTATAGGGCTTGTTACATCTCGAATACTATTTTTCAGTGAACCAACAAGAAAACTTAAATCTGACAGTGCAAATGTTGATTTTACACTTTGTTTCAGCGTCTTAAGCTCTCATATTGCTTGTGTAAGGTTAAGCGAAGAAATAGCAAGGCAGCATGAAGCAGGCAGATCTCAAGCCAATTCACTGGTCGACATATCATACACTTCCAGAATTCACAACAATGGCAGCGATAATCACGAAATTTAACAGTAAAAGCATTCATTGACATGGAAGTCAGATGCTCATGCGTTTATATGAATGTCAACATGTGTGTATGCAAAGAGAGAGTGAAAGAAATACTCGTCTTTTTCTTCTTCACTGGAGGAAGAACTCCCATTTGAATCTGAAAGTCGAAGAAGCAAATCAATAAATAAACGAGACATAAATAAGAGGAAAATCCAATTCATCGCCAAATATTTGATAAGCAGAGTAACACATGTAGATAGATGGGTACATGTACACGCATGTGCGTCATACCTTCTCCGCTGTCGGATTCTCCGTTGTTGTGATTCAGGCTGGTTGGGAGCGACTGATCGGCCTCCTCTTCCTCAGGAGGCGGCGGAGAAGGAGAGGGAGGAGTAGTATCCAGTGAACGCTTCTGGGTAGGCATTGGCTATCCGAGCTAACCCGGAACTCCAGCAGTGACGGCTATCGTGGCGGTGAGATGGATTCACCGAAGGAAGGAGGCAATTCGAGCGTTGCTTCGTTCCCGTTCCTTTCTGTATAATGTATGTCTTACCACCTGAGGTCCTTCTCTTCTATGCGGGTATTAGGGTACGGTTCAATTCAGTTTGATAGATAATTGTCATTAGTCCGCCATATCTTTGAACGGTGAATTTATTATAGTGCACCGGTCTCCTATCTAGTTGATATCTTCTCATTAGAAGACGAGTGGATAATCATAAATATATAGAGATATTAACTCATTTATTCTTAAATAAGAAAATGACAACTAAACTAGAAATCGGTCTCACTACTAGAAAATGTATAATTAGCAACAGAAATTTCCATTGCTAAACGGGTCAATCTGTGGCTAATTGTGTATTAGTAATGGAAAGGTTCTGATGCTAAAACCTTTACTAATTCTATGGTGGCTAATTTAGTCACAGATTGTTTTCTGTTACCAAATTAATAACAGAGAAAGTCGTTACTAAATGGCAGCAGTCCTACTTACGTTAGTAAATTTGGCCTAATTAGCAACGGGTTAGGGCGTTACTAAATTATCAACAGATAAAAGCGTTACTAATTAGCAACAAATTTTTGTGGCTAATTCCATTACTAATCGTGGACTAGAATTTGAAAAGAAAATAATTCCCCCTAACGCTTTTGTGAGGACTCAAACTCGAGTCTTGGTGGTTGGCGAGTAAAGTCTCAATCACCAGGCTATTATATATCTTTGTTAATATGTAACTTCATAATTTATATAAAGTATGTGTTCATAATTTTGCCCTAACCACATTCGTTACGAAATTGTTGGTAATCTGTTGCTAAATAGTAACAAATTGTTTGCGTTACTATTTAATAACAGATTGGTAACGAAAAATTAGCAACAGAAATGATTCAGTTGCTAATTATATGGCTATAAGCGTTCTATTACTAATACGTTACTATTCTGTTACAAATAGTAATAAATTGTTTCCGTTACTATTTCGTAACGGATTAGTAACAAAAAACTAGCAACATAAGTGATTCCGTTACTAATTCATTAGCTATACACGTTAAGTTGCTAATATGTTACTATTATGTTGCTAATAGTAACAAATTTTTTCCGTTACTATTCAGTAACAGATTGGTAACGAAAAAATAGCAACAAAATGATTCTGTTACTAATTCCGTGCTATACGCGCTCTGTTGCTATTCCGTGAGGAATTGGTTCTATTAGTAAAATTCTGTTGCTAATCATGCATTTTTTAGTAGTGTCTCCAGTCTAAATAAATAGTATTATTTAATTTATTATAATTAAATTCAATCAAATGCATTTATTCAACACATCATAAAAGATTGAACTTGCTAGTCATAATATGATAAAAAAAATGATAGTCACGATATGGCTACCCTTTGGATCTACTAGCACTCTTAAGTTATGTGAGCACATAAGACAAACTCATTTTAACAATAAAATACATACTATATAATAAGTAGAAACAAGGTATTATAAGTATTATTATAAACGGAGGAAGACGAGTAATCGAATAGCAAAGTAAACGTAGGTGGAGAACTTTATGTGATGACAATTTCATGAGGCACTGCACACGGCAAACCAAAAGATTCAAATGCGAACAATGTGAAACTTTCATTCATTGTGGACTTGCGAAGGAAGTTCGAAAAAACTGAGAGAGGTCGAGGCTGCTGAGAGGCATAACAAATATGCATATACTTCGTGGATTATGAGGAAAAAATGGAGAAGATTTGCGAAGATGGGGTTGCTTGGCATGGCCATCTAGGGCAAGAGAACCATGACATTGAATGGAGGTATAAGAACATGTCGAAAATAGTAAATGGATTGAGGGGAGAAGGATGAAAGTATGAAGGTGAGAGTATTGGAGTCTATGTTCTAAAAAGTGTTCATAAGCGTACATCTAGGCGAGTTTGAAGTTTGTAGTTTATGCTTTGCATTTTTTTCATGCATTAATCGTGATTTGTTACATATTTTTTGCTTCTAGACGTGCCTATGCTCAAAGTCTAATCTTATCATTTTTTGTACCTTGCAATTTTCTAAACTATTGGCAAGAGATTTGGCATTGAGCTAACGTTGGGAGACACAGCTAAGGGACTTTGATGAGCAATATTAACTCAAGATCTCAAGCTCAGGGTGGGAATGGGGAAGATCTGGCGGGGGTTAAAGGCAATATTAAGGGATTATTAAGTGAAAGTGGTCTGTGGTTATAGCAACAAGACGATTGAGTCCGATTTCTTCGTAGGTGTGTAGCATTTGCGTGGGAGTTTGATATTTGCTTAGTATTAGTACATTTCTTCAATGCAGTAGAATTCGACCATAAATTTTCTAGAGAAGGAATGCATTGTGAATTTGTGAAGAAGTTGAATTTTTAGAGACAAAGATAGATGAACAACTATATTATGCATTTTTTGTACCTACTAGGGAGAAAACCTCCCTTAAAATCCATGATAATTATTTTATGGGTAGTTTTCTCTTTAGGTCTCTAACCTTTTAACTTTGTATCAATTTTATCTATATTTTTTTTAGGCCTACTAGGCCACCAACTTTTCATTTATCATCGTACAATATCCCAATGTCACTTTTCATTCCCAGCCTTTTAATTTTTATCATTAACCCCTTATCAATAAGACTATTATACTTTTAATTCTTTTTTTATACTATAGGTCCCCACCCCTTTCAATTTTTATACAAATTTTGTCCCCATCATTTTTTTGGGTATATAAGATCCCTAACTTTTAATTTATTATCGCATTACGTCCCTAAAAACGCATACCCTTCTATTAAAATTAACACTATACCCTTAATTATTTAAATGAAAATAAAAAATAAAGAATAATATAAAATAAGAACTCCACACATCCTAACCCGTAGTGATAATAAAAAAATCAATTGATACTTATTCCATGTCAAAAAAAATTTCCGATCTGAAAGTCGGTACAACAGAAGGGATCAAGTTTTTCGATTTATCACATATCACATAGTGGATGTGAATTAGGGTGGATCTAAAAAAAAAAAAATCATTTTCATTTGGGTTATGTTTAAATTTTATAAATCAAAAATCAATTTTTTCGAGTAAATCTACACAGTCTGTATCTGCCACGTGATTTGTGGTAGATTAAGGCATTAGATCTGATTCGTCAACCTGAAACTTAGATCGACAACTTTCTTCGATGTGAATTTGATATCCATCGAGACTATTATAGATCAAGTTTTTTTTATCATTATTTCCGACTGTTATCATTAAATTATGTTGGAGTGGGTTAAAGTGATTGGACTTCTTATTTTATATTGTTCTTTATTTTTATTTAAATAATGAATGGTATAATGATAATTTTAATAGATATTAACAGTAAAATGTTAGCTATAGAAATTGTTAATAGAGATACAACACAACAAAAAATAAAAAGTTGGGTTTCCTATGCGCCTAAAAATTGATAGGAATAAAATTGTATAAAAATTGAAATATTTGGACATACCGTGAAAATAAAGAATCAATGGTATAATAGTCATTTTGATGGAGGTCAATGGTGAAAATTGAAAAATTAGAGATATAATACGATAATAAATAAAATGTTGGGGACTTAGTAGGTTAAATAAAAGAATGTAGACAAAATTGATATAAAGTTAAAAAGTTGGACACTTAGAGTGAAAATGACCCTTATTTGTACTTAAATGTGACCTTTTACTAAAGCATTTTATCTCATAAAAAATTGTAAACTTTTTTCGAGAAAATAAAAGTTTCGATACTTGCCTAACTAACTGACCATTCTACCTCAAATCCCTAACATGATCCATAATGCTAAATGCTTGCATCATTTTTCTTTTCTGGGGAAACCATTATTTTTTCTATCATTTCTGACAAGCGCTAGGAAACAAGTAGTAAAATTGTGAGTATCCTCTTTTACTACTAAAAATGATTACTGAAATTTATCATTTACACTGAGTTAGAATACGCGTAAGTAACTAAGTAGGTATGATAGAAAGAAATTATTTTCTTTTTCTTTTTTATTATTCTTATTTTAAAAATAAAAATAACAAGATAATAAATAATAAAAAAGAAAAATGAAAATAATTTATTCCTACCCGACAAACCTAGTTACCACCAAGATTCCAACTCAGTGTAAATGATAATCTTCGGTAGTTATTTCCAATAACAAAAGAGGATACCAACAATTTTGCTGCTAGTTGATTCTCTGTTTTCATAAATGAAAAAAAAATAAGGGTTTTAAAAAAAAAGAAAAATGCCATAAAGGGGGATATGAGTAAATTCGCGAAAGGTTTGGGGACTTACGGTATTAAAAAAGGTTAATGACCCAACTAATAGAAATTGCAAAAGTTAGAGACCATTTGTGTAATTAAACCCTTATGATTATTATTATTATTATTATTATTATTATTATTTCTTTGACGGGCTATTATTATTATTATTATTTTTTTGAAATGGAAAGCTTAACTCTCATTAATCATAGGATTTTCCAGTACATCAATCTCAAGTTGACTTTGAAGCCAATCAGGAGGAGTCGAATGCATTACATAAAGATTGGGATAAATTCTAGCTTTCTTTGCTACCTCATGTGCAATCATGTTTGCTTGTTTATGAGCAAATCTAATATTATACTGAGCTGTTCCTTGGAGAGATCGTCTAATGTCTTCAACAATGAGCCCAAAATCTGTAGCATTATCTTCAGGCTTGTATATTGCATCTACCACGACCTGTGCATCTAACTCAATTACCACATAATGAGCACCCACAGTGGTGAGCCACACGATCGCCTCCCGAGCTCCAATTGCTTCAGCTTCTTTAACCGCATACAAACCTTCGAACACACATGTGTGACAGCCAAGGAATTCACCATGCTTGTTCCGCAACACTATGCCAACCCCTATCCGCTGGTCCGATTCAAAAAGAGCAGCATCAACATTACATTTCAATGACCCAATATCTGGTTTCTGCCATTTTTCGGTCCTCGGTCGAAGTTGAACTTGTTAGATTTGACCCCGTTGAGCCTCCTGCCAATCCTTTAAACAATTCAGCCCAAAATTCACCGTTTGGCTAGGACACAGAATCTGCCCGTTCCATAATTTGGCATTCCACTGTCTCCAAATCGACCACAAAATAGTTCCAATTATTTCCATCCTGTGCGATTCTTTGGTACTCAACAGGGAAAAAAACCAATCTTTAAAGCTTTCCCATCCATCTACATTCATGTCCTCACCAAAATATTGCCAACAAGTTTTAGCAAAAGTGCAACCCACCAAAGAATGCAATACTCCACATAAAACACAAGAAATAGGAATGTGAATTCCTTTATGAATCAGCCTCTCTCTAGTTGGCATGCAATTTCGGCAAGCTTTCCAAAGAAACAGTTGAACTTTCGAAGGGATATGCATTCTCTATAACCCTTTCCAATTCCCTTCATCTTGTAGCTGCCCATACTCCTCACCCATTTCCATGGCTATGCGGTAACCCGACTTAACCAAATATTGGCCATTTTTGCTAAAATGCCACAGCCATCTATCAGGAGAATCCCACTAGGCTAACGGAATCTTACAAATTTCTCGAGGATGTCTTCCAACAGCTCAATATCCCATTCCTTCAACCCAGAATAAACAAATCATTCACCTTGATGTTGCTCAACTCTTGAATCTCCGGTGATTCAACCTTGAAATTTGCTCCATCACGTAACCAAGGGTCACGCCAAACATTAATACTCCTCCCATCTCCCACTCTTTATCTACATCCTTTAGCCAACAATGCTCGCGAACTCCAAACGCTCCGCCAAATATAACTAGGATTATAGCCTAGTTGTGAAGAAAAAAAGTCCCATCGTAGGAAGTATTTAGCTTTGAGAATCACAGAAACGAGAGCATTCAGGTTAGAGACTAATTTCCAACCTTGTTTACCAAGCATTGCCAAGTTAAAAGCTTGTAGATTTCAAAAACCCATACCCCCTTCCTCCTTCCTTGTACAAAGTCGAGCCCATCTAAGCCAGTTAATGCCCCGACTTCCATAAGCTTTTGATCCCCACCAAAACGAATTCATCATTCTTTCTAACTCTTCACATAAAATCTCCAGAAGAAGAAAGACCGACATGTAATAAGAGGGGATCGCCTGTGCCACTGTCTTAACAAGAATTGTTTTTCCAGCCTTTGATAACAATTTGTTTTGCCACCCTTGTATCCGAGTCCATAAACATTCCTTAAGAAAATTAAAAATAGCTTTTTCCTACTCGCAACTAGAGAAGGCAGCCCAAGATATTTCCCCATGTCAATCGAACTAGCTACGCCTAGTAAAGTAGAGATGCTGCTTCTAATCTCCGGTTCAACATTGGCACTAAAGAAAATACCCGACTTCTCAAAGTTGATCGATTGCCCCGACTCTTCTTCATATCTTCTAAGAATTGTTTTCATATTCTTCCCCTCTTGAACATTAGCTCAAAAGAAAAAGAAGCTGTCACATGCAAAGAACAAATGCCATATACAAGGTGCTCTTCTAGCCACCCTACAACCATGGATTTCACCTCTGATCTCAGCTTACTGGATAAGAGAAGACAGACCTTCAGTACAGATAATAAACAAATAAGGTGAAAGTGGATCACCCTGCCTAAGACCCTGCCTTGGATGGATAGGTCCAACTTCCCGCCCATTAACAAGCACCGAGTACCTCACTGTAGTAACAAACAGCATAATCATCTCTACCCATGCTGGAGCAAATCCCAATTTTAGCATAATTTTCCTCAAGAAATCCCTGCAAACTCTATCGTAAGCCTTACTAATATCCAACTGCATCACGACTTCTCCCTTCCTTCCATGGATCTTCCTTTTCATATGGTGAATGACTTCAAAGGCAACAACCACATTATCCGTAATAGCTCTACCCGGAACAAAAGCGGACTGATATTTAGATATCACTCATGGGAGAAAATTCCTCAACTGATTCGCGAGCGCCTTTGCAATAATTTTATAAAGCACGTTGCATAGAGCAATAGGTCTAAAATCCTTCATAACCACAGGTTCAAGACATTTTGGAATCAATGTGATAAGCGTATTATTCAAAGTAGGAGGAAATACCTTATCATTGAGCCACTTGATACAAGAATTAGCAATTTCATCCACAATCGACGGCCATGCTTTTTGGGAAAAAGCCACATTTAATTTGTCCGGTCCTGGAGATTTATCAGGGTGCATTTGATCAAGAGCTCTCTTAACTGGCTCAAGTAGTATGGCATTATCATCATCCAAGATTCTGCGTGACACTCCCTAAAATTTCATTCGGCTTTGCCTCTTGCTCTTCAAAAAGTCGCTCAAAATAATCCTTCACACTTCCACAAATACCCTCATGATCATCAATCCAGCCGCCATCCTCATTCTTTAATTTAAGAATCCTATTTCTTTTCCGTTGACCCGTCGCGGCTGCATGAAAATACTTAGTATTCTTGTCCCCCGCCTTCAGCTAGTGAGCCTTTGATCTTTGTTTCCAAAATAATTCTTCCTGAAGAAGTAAATTTCCCAACTCAGTACGACGCCTTTGATAGAGCTCTACAGCCTCATGATTCAATTTTCCCCTTAAGTCATCAAGCTCTTTCTTCAGTCGATCTATCTGCCTTTGAAAATATTTAGAAGAAATCCGTCCCCAACTCGACAATCTGCTAAGACTTTGATCCAGCCTTGAAATAATATAGGTATCCTCATTCCCCCTCAACGAGTCCCTAAGAACATCAGCAAAGTCTGGCTCATTTATCCACCCACTCTTAAACTTCTTACGTACCACAAAGGTGGTTGCATGCTCCCGTTCTGTCTCCAAAAGAATAGGCGAGTGATCTGAAACCGGAGCCAATAAATTCATTAGTTTAGCATCATGAAATAGACACATCCAATCAGTTGATACAAAAGCTCGGTCGAGACGTTCCTGTACCCAATTGCTCTTGCCTCTACATTTTTTCCCAAGTATATTGGTGCCCATGAAGTGGAATCTCATTTAGAAAACAATCCGAAATTACCCCCTGAAGTGGAATCTCATTATTATTATTATTGTTGTTGTTGTAAAAAATTTTATTTTGCTTGATTATGATCGGGTGTATAAGTGACACGCATCTAATATAAGATATAAGTACAAGTGTGTTGATGCTTATAATTTAGATATGTACCACATATACATATATGAATAATAACATATGCCTACATGTAGGTAAAGTAAAATGGATCATGCTACATAGACAAAACAATTTACAAAAAAATTTAATAAAACTGATACATGGTACAATCTTGTTTTTCAACACATCACATCACTTTTACATCAACAACAAGCACACAAACCACATGTCAACTTTGTTAAACTTTTTGTCACTAAATTTGTCCAATTAGAATTATTCAAATAAAATTCCTGTTATTATTGCTGTTACTATTAACTAAGGACTTGTTTGGCATAGTTTATTTTTTTATTTATAAATTCACCTACCAATTGATTTGACAATTACTTAATAATCACCACACATTTTAAATTTTAATTAAATCTCCACCACTCATTTTCACTTTTTATCAATTCCTTTTATAAATTGACTATATAAATATAACCAAACGGGCTCTAATGAAGAAGTATAAGCGAAATGGGAAACTGGGGGGAGAACTTTTGAAACTTGCGCCAAACATGTTATTCAAATGTACTCTGTGATCCATATAACAGATTAAGCTACATAGAGAATAGCAATGTTTATGAGAAGAAATCCTGCAATTGACAGAAGAGAGAGAGCAATCTGTTAGCGTTCCTAAAAGAATTCCCCCAAATTCATCACTCCGGAGGGAGTTTAAAAGCAGTACAGTTGTGCCTTCAACGGGAATCATTAGAACTTTTGCGGCGCCGCTCATTGTGTTTCGCCAAGCGCCCTCGGCAACTTCTTTTAGCTTCATCAAATTCCGATATCTCGTGAAACCTGCGGAATGGAATACCGTAACCACACAAATGAAGGTTGTTTTGCTTTCTTGTACTCTGCATATATTTCATCTTTACTATCGGAATATCATTATTTTAGCCCGGGCAGTTTGTGTATTGCAGAAATTCAACACATTTAAATACACAATTAGAAGTAAAAATATAATGCACAACATCTAAAATCAGTCAAACAAAATTGTATAGGACAGTTAAATCTGCATTTGATTGTCGTAAAATGTCTTAATAGTGTTTGATGAAATTCCTATACAAAGTACCTTTGCTGGATTGAGATTATTTGGGATTTTAAAAGCAGTACAGGGGTTACTGGTAAGCAAAATTTTGGTCACTTTTAGACCAGTTCTTAGTACATGGAGTGTAACCACTAGTCTTTCTCTATAACATCCCCAACCATAGGCCGCATTGTGAGGATGTATTTTGGGCCTGGACTACCGACCTACTCTGCTCTGGTTTTAAAGTGCTTAATTAGCTTAGGATCTGTGTGTTTTGAGTAGACAACTTCTGGTATTCATACAATTGCTCAATTCCATCTATGAATTGATTATCTTGTGAAACTATTGTCATTTACTTGGTCTTCCTTGAGATCTTCTTTCAATGATTCTGTTAATTTTTCGCTATTTTTTACTGCGAGTGTTTATTAGCTCCTTGGATAGATTTCTCTTGCTGTGTTGCATGAAGCATTTATGGTTGAGTCTATTTTCCTAAACAGCCCCGATACCTGTCTCACTTTCTGTATTAAAAAACTAGAATGCATAAATATATAGAAAGTACTCAAGTTGTAAATATTAGGATTTGAAATAGAACCTGCTGCACTGTTGGCAGAAACGTTGCCGGAGCCCGGCAACAAGAACAGAAGAAGCCTTGGCATGAAACTCACAGACTTTGTGCCGGCGATGATATGGCTTGACTCCAGTCATATCTACAGTACAGTCTTGTACCTGACAAGAAAGCTGAGCAGATCCTCCTGCACTTGCACTTGACGCCCTTGCCCTGGTAAGAGTCAATGCCCGTTTCTTGTTTTTGTCATCTTCATCTTCCTCGACTTCCTCTTCCTTATCCAATGTGGCTACGTGTACGGTCCTCTTTCCTTCTGCTTTGCTTGTTTCCATTCCTTTAGGAACAAGAAATTAGGAGAAAACTGTATGGACAAGTGGGAGAAGATGATGAAAGTGAAACTTGAAGTTAAGGATAGTGAAAACGAGAGCAAGAATATGAGGACCACAAGTGCCATTGTGCTTTTCTTAAATGTTTACTCTACTGGCAGATTGCAGTATTATGAGGGTAAGATGGGCTCGAAACTATTCAAGCCGGTCTTAGAGCCTTCCAATCAAAACTTTAATGTGACCCTACATTATTAGATGAGATGATAACATCACAATTGGCCACAGTGTAGAGTGAGTCACTGCCGTAGATTGCATTTATGATGACTTCATATGCTTGAGCTGCTCACGAGTCAGGACTTCCTTTATCTAAAGTTTAGGTTGGGGAAGAGGAGGTGAAAATATTATTTTTACGTTTATACCTAAAGACTTAATCCGTCAAGTGGGGTTAAAATTCATTTCTTTTTTTTTTTTTTTTTTTAATTAAACCTCATTTACCACCTATAGGGATAAGGTTGAGTTACTAAAGATATATCATAAAATAGAAGTGAGAAAACACCACTTATAACTACATCAGGCAAAGAAATTCACATTACATAATACAATGCAAAAACTTGGTAGAAAGTCCTTAAAAGTTATGACTGCATAATAAAAAATTGCAATTACAGGACGCCTGAGGACGCCTTTGAGCCCAAGTCCTAGTTAAATTAACACGGCAAGTTCCATATATCAAGATTATCATAATTATTTTTTTTGTTCCCTAACAAATAATGTAAGCAATGGTAATTTTCCATCCAAGAACCCAGCCCCGTCTAAGCCAATTTTCTCAAAGATGCGTGCCTGACTTCCTACCTGGCAGTCATTTTCAAAGAGGAATAAAATTTCCTCTCTGTTTTAGATACATGACTACAAACTATAAAGTGGAAGAATGTATGGTCCAAACAAAAAAAAAAAAAGCCAGTGATATCATGCCATGTGTTAAGCATCTATGCCGATGTGTCCTTCTTGGCTGTGCTAGATTTATTATGGCCAATTGATTTCCAGCAAAGTGGCCCCCTAGCTTTATTTTGTGAAACTAGGATGTCTCTCTCTATCATGTAGGTAACTAGGTACAAATATTAAAGTCATTACGATGCAACAACGGTTGGTCCACCTTGGTACAAGCTGGAATTAATATTATTTATGATTCTATTCTGAGCCATACTTTTTAATAAGTTGCAAGTTGCTTATAATTTTCGTATATGGTTGCTCAATTTTATTCAAATTTGATATTAAAGATAGTCTCAGCGAACCTCCACGTGCTTACCTCATTTTTACTCTAAAAAAGTGAATTTTGTTGTGCCACCACTTAGGATGATTGCTCTTGTAAATGAAAATTACTTCAGGATATTTGCTTTTATTAGTATGAAGATATTCTCTGATGGAAACAAGAATTGTTGTCTTTGTTGAGAGTCTCTCTGAGTGGAGGCCAAGAAATTAAAATAAACTGATTTTAAGATAGGGTTGTTTGGTAACCATTTAAAAAAAAAGTGAATTTATAAATAGATTTAAAATTTAAATTTTGTATAGGTATTAACATTTGATTGTACTATGTGGAAGTAATGATTAAAATGATGTCAAAGTTCACATCACATGTGGTTAAATGTGGTGTTGCTATGTGTCTAAAATTTAAAATTTAAATTGGTTGAAAAATGGAAGTGGGTTTTAAATGGTTACCAAACGAATAATGCTATTTATCTATCTAGTTGACATTATCTTATTGGTTGTTCAATAAATTAATGCTCACATGTATTTATGCATCTTCATCAACCCCCCAATATAGTAATGTCAACTAAATAAATAGCATTACTCTTACCAAACATTGTGTATATATTAAAGCAATCTTATTCTTAAGGAAAAGAATTAGGAGATAAGAATACTCCAAACACCATTGAAGTTAAGATTTTTAAGTGAAATCTGGAAACACTTTAAGAGAATACTTGCAAAAAAAAAAAAAAAAGAGACTTGTAATGTTAATATTCAGAAATAGGTTGCCTACAAATGTTGATTTTTGACTCTATTTATACTACTAATACATTGAATGCATATGACTCTATAATTACTAATGCAGTGAATAAAAATGAAACTTATTCTAAGAATTAACTCACTCTTAATTGAATAATTAAGTAAATGTAACTGTAGAAATAATTTTCATCAATTCCTAATTAAGTGACTCGTAACTGTAGATTTAATTTGCATCATATATTTAAGTGTATGAAAAGATACATTAGTGTGAACATCATATTCATAGCAAAGTTTAATAGAAGGGTTAATTTCACATGTTGTCCTGCCAACCTTTGGGTTTACTATCTGTTGGGTCCCTTCTTTTTTTTAAGCTTACTCGGTCCCAAGTTTTCATAAATTCGCACGAAAAGTCATTCATGACATCATTTTTCAGTTGTTGACTGGGTGGCCAATATTCAGTGTAAAGAGCAGTATTGGAAAACCTTGCAAGCTCAAGAACTCAAGGGCAAGATCACAAGCTACGTAATTGCTGGTGCTGTTTTTCTTTCAAAAAGTAAAATTGGTCAGTATATGATATTAGATATTAATATATATATATATATATATATATATATGTATTTGTATATTTGGATAGAATAAAATCAAGCCTTCCATTCAATTTTACGTCTGCTTAGTGCCTGGAGGACAAACATTGTGCATATGTGTAAGGTAATAGGTGAAAGTGTGAGCATATTTTTGGATCACGATTCATTTTTTACAAGAATCGTGTTTTGAATTAATGCATATAATGAGTATGTGTATGTGCACGCATTTCAGAATGCAGGTTTAGACTTCGATGATTGACTGTCCTTTACCTTTGCCAAAAATAAAATAAATTTGAAAGGAAAAATCTTTAGACCCTAAATGTATATCCATAATCTTGTTCCCATTTCCATTTCAAGAAACCATCGTGGTTTCTTGCTCTTTTATGGCATTGTTGGTAAAGTAACTAATATTGGTTCTTTAGAAAAACTGTACTTATGTAAGAGGAACGTACATGTCTCCAAAGAAATACTAAAAAGATAAGGGAATCCGTTATATGACTTGACGTGCTAGGACATGCTACCAGGAAAATGTAAAGAAAAAAATATGGGGCCAAAAGAGTTTACCCAAGTGGTGTTTACCAAGTTAATCATTCAAAAATGTATGCTCCAAAGAACAGTGTGTTTTATATTTAAAAAAAAAAAAAAAAAAGAGAGAGAAGAAAGAGACGACCTTTGAGTAAAAAGTTATGTTCCAGGATTATATAAAACTTAATTTAACATCGAGACATGTAGATAATAATTTTTATTTGCATTTTCAAGTGAGAAAGACCCCTTGTGGTTTTATTCGGGAAATAGGTTTATGCTAATATTTTGTGGTCATGAACTTTTGGCTAAATTTAGCTTCCTTACGTCTTAATTGGATCTTTATCTTCAAAGTTCTAGTCAACATTTTAAAATGTGTAAAACGTGAAAAAAATATTGAAAGCATGCATTGAAAGTGTAACCATGCTTAGGCATGCTATGTAATGCATGATAAAGTAATGTGTGAAATATGATATCTGTTGAATATAAATTGATTGATTCTAAGTATGTTAAGACATATGCCATGCACACTGTTTAAAATAGAGATTTTAATGATATTCACTCGTCCTTCAAATTGGTGAAAGCTGCTTAATGTCATGTGTAGATCTTCCACATAATCATTGTTTGGCATGTCAATATTCTCCTACACAGTACATATTGTTTGACACGTAAGTTTTTCACTGTGCATAAGTCATAAATTATTGACAAAAGAATGTGCCAGACCTAGCGATGTGATATAGTGGCAAAATTTTGAATTTCGTTGACCTAATTAATTGAGACAAAATTTTCAGCTCTAGTTAACATTCATTTGAACATAAAGTGACCATACACGCACACATGAACTCAACCCCAATAGGGTAAATTTCAGAAAAGGTCCTCAACCTTTGTAAAATGTATCAATTTCATCCCAATTCTATTTTTTTAACATGTGGAGTCCCCAACCTTTTGAAAACTAGCACGGACTCTTAACATTTTCCACCCAATTTCACCGTTAAATCTATGAAAAAGGACATTTTTACCCTTAACTTTAGATAAGGAAAATAAAATAGAAAAAACAAATTTAAAAAATTAAATCCCTTCATTTTTGGGCTTGCCGGATCAAATTTTAACATCAATAACCCCTTGTGTCATAGTTGTGATCCGCTTAAAAAGCCCACTTATGTTTACATGACACCGGTCGAAACTCCAATGCAATTGAAATTTTGAAATAATTTCATCATTATATACCACATCCGTCCTACAAAAGTAGTCCGGTAGGTAATTTTACGTAGATTAAGAAATATTGAAATATTAAATTTTACTTTAGTTTTTCACGTATACCCTTAAGTTTCGTTAATTATTTGAAAGATTTTCGATGTATGGGTAGTAGAATAACAATAATTAATTAGGGGCACATATGGAAATAAAACATTAAATACATGTTCAATATGGTAACTGGACTATCTTTTTGGGACAGTCAAAAAAGAAATACCGGACCATCTTTGTGGAACGGAGGTAGTAATATATATACTTTATAGGTTACTTCACTTGAAAAATCTATCCCATTTCCGACTGTGTCACCCGAGAAGAGAAACAGACATAAGACATTACAGATGAAAATTCCTGTCGTTGAGATATGATGACAGAATCATATATACATGATTACAGGAAAAGTACATACATGAGCAATGTAAACGAATTTAGCTACAAATTGGGTGAGATTCTGCCTAAATTTAGTTTTATATATTTGGTATAAATTTTAAATATAATGATATATATTATCTCCGTCCCACCAAGGTATATGAGGAAAATGATGTTTAAGTTTACATTTTCAACATTATTAATTAAATTTTTCTTAATTTTTTCGAAAAATTAGGATAAGACTATCTTTGTGGTATGAAGGTTGTATAAGATAGTTTAGTGGGATTTCTTTAGTGAACGAGTTAAAATTTCATAGGTATGAATAACTTGTATATTCTTTGAGTCTTTAACAAGGAAAAAGTGCCGTTGTTCTCGAAGAATTTTGAATCATTCATATTTCACATGAAGTTTCACCATGACTCCATGAGCGTCAGATAATTATTTATTTTGCCGATCCGATCAATTTTGGCACTTTCTCTAAGTCGCCAACAGAATAAAAAATAATCGAGTGAGATATTAATTTGTTAGAGTGCGGTTCTACACTTCCATTAGTCTTTTGTTTCATATATATGGGCAGCATGTCCGATGGAATTAAAAGCTAATCCCGAAAAATTATAAAATAAAAGAAGTAACATATTATAAGTATTTGTTTTATTCTCTTAATAAGGTTGTCTTCTGAAGCCCGACTCTGTATATATGACGTCAAGAGAAATGTGAAAAATGATTTTCTAAAGATTATGTAGTTAATTAAAAATGAATTAGAGTTTATATATGATGTATTATCTACCGTTCGTCTATTATGTCCATTGGACACATTGGAGGAGAATGTAGTCATCATCTTTCAATTTGTCCAATAGACACTTATTATGTATACAGTGGACTCTATAAAATGGTGTCCAATAGACACCACAGAATATGTAGTATTATCTAGGGTTAGACGTAGTTTTTCACACTCAAAATTTGCTTATTTTTTATTTATCTATTCTCGTCTGCTTTGTGACAAATCTAAAATCGATCTAGCAGAATTTGGTATATAGTCTAATCCATTCTCAAGAGTCAGAGAACTCCAATTGAAAAACTTGTAAGTTTGTATCCAGATACGGTTTACTTGAATCCTAGCCAGGAAAATTCCATTGACCAACAAACCTAGCTAATAATCTTTGAAAATTTTCTAGCATCCATATTTAGTGGTGCTGTTAGACGCATGAACTCACGTAACGTATATAAATACAGTCATATCACCTATATATGACTTGATTTGATAACTATATAAGTGTTAGAAAGTTATTGTTAATAGGTTAATTTTGATGATTAATAAGGTCAAACCCGAAAAAACATACAGGGGTAGAAGTAACCAAGCTCATAACGGCCATATAGAGCAAGTAATGAAAAAAGGGTTGTGAAATATGGTGGAAAGATGGCACTCTGTGATTGGGCCATAAAACGTAATGATTAAAACAAATCAAATTGACCAAATGATGGTGGTGCACCCCCGGGTGACTCAATCCCAGACCAATTGCATGCAAAATGGAATTTACAGAAAAGAGAAAAAAGTGTCCCACATTTCAATGTCATGTACATGAAAATGTAATGCTAAAGCAAGACAGTACTGGATCCTCATATTTGTAAAGCTAACCGATATATTAAAAAGAAAAAGGGAATTTTGCCACACCCAACGTATCCACTCATGATTTGAGGCCGCCCCATCTCTGATCATTTCACCGTCTAATATTCCAACTCCACTTTCAATACCTAACTAGCCATAAAAAACAATAAAACATGCTCTAACAAAGATTATATGTGTCCCCATGTTTCAACTTTTAAAGGAATTGTTCCGAACTCGTGGCCTCTTATACCAGTTTCACTTAAAGGTCAACTTTATTAAAGAAATTAACTTTCGATGCGATAATCATTGTTAGTCTTTTAATTGTGCTAAACGTTTTGTTTTTGAATGAGGTCAGTCTATCTTGACTTCTTTAGATTTTTTCTCTAGGACCAGGATATAATATAATCTGCTTGAGAAGAGATATATATATACGCGCATGCTAGGCGGGCGGGAAAGGGAAATTTTCAATTCGATCCGGCTAGGAAAATTCTACTTCTTTAGAGATGGAATGCTTGAGAAAGTCATTTTGGGTAATTGTTTTTGTAAGCTCTATCTAACTAGAGAAAACACTTTTTCTGATGAATTTTTTGGCTTTCTGAAAGTCATTTCAAACCAACTACATCCTATTAAGAGTCCGTTTAGTTAGATTTATAAAATCAATTTATAAAAAGTGAAAATGAGTTGTGGAGATTTGCTTTCCGATCTTTAAAATGTATGGTGATGATTAAATAGTTATCAAATCAATAGTAGGTGAATTTATAAATGAAAAAATAAACTATGCAAAAAAAGTCCTAATACTTATTTCTTCAACTTATTTCTTCAACCGTGTGAAAGCGTCATCTTTGTGTATAATAATTACTTTTAGTTGTGGTTCAGGTGTGTCTACCTGCATTTGTCAGCTAACAAAACCACTAATTTTTTCATTTGCATATATAGACAAAGAAAATCCCAAGCTTGCACTCAATGAGTTCGAGGCCTTTTCAAAGTTTCTCATACAGCCTAGAAACCCTAATTAAATTTGAATATATATAGCAG
>CAVNYN010225615.1:0-15805 GCA_963692815.1 Nyctanthes arbor-tristis | reverse complement strand
CCCCCCCCCCCCCCCCCCCCCCCCCCCCCCCCCCCCCCCCCCCCCCCCCCCCCCCCCCCCCCCCCCCCCCCCCCCCCCCCCCCCCCCCCCCCCCCCCCCCCCCCCCACTAAATGGATGATCAAAGTTTCAAGTGGTTGAAAGACAAAGGAAATGTTATATGATCTTTTAAACCTCACTGACAAAATAAATAATTATCTAGTGGTCATAATATGATAGGAAAAAATATAAGAACATTATTCTCTCCTTTGTCTTTTCTTTTTTGCTAGTTTTACCATCTATCTATCTGTTCAACTGCTTATTATGATTTGTAAATTTTATTTGCTGTGTATTAAAATTATGAGCATGTCTGAACAAATTTCTGACTTTTCCTAATAAGTAAATGAGTTTTGGAACAAATGACCTTTTTTATTTTTTTTTTTATTTTTGATAAATTCTGAAAATGAGTAAAAAAATTTATTTACAAGAAAGAGGAACTTTCCACATGTTCTAGGAGAAACAGTTACTTTAAAAATTAAAAGTAACTTTTTAGTTACTTTTTAAGTGCCAAACATGCTTTTAATGTTTGAATCAGGTATTATATAGAACTAAAGATAATTGACGAATGCATAACATTTATGTCATGACATATTTTTGGTGTTGAATAGAATGTTGACCAAAAAGGGGAAAAAAAAAAAAGGTAGGAATCAGTATACCGTTGTTAAAAATAACAGAATAAAATCACCAAGACCACACCTAAACCAGTGTTGACTTCTGACTCAAATAGAGTTGCCTTTTAAAACAAGGTATTTTATCTAGCTCAGGGGTGGCAGTCAATCCCTTCCAGGGGCAGGCATCCTTCATAGCAATTTTGGAAAAAAAATCACTAGATTAGCACTGGACTTATTTGTTTAAGCCATGTGAGTGGTTCTATTTCTGAGCACATTGGAGTAATGCTTGAGGCTATCAGTTGGAAAACTAACAGAAAAAAGATAAAATATAGTTTTGTGAGTTCTTGATTACGTCCTGTGGTCTACAAAGATTTAAAGGCAAGTGGCATCTAAATAACTTGAACCTACTAGATGGACCTATTATATGCCTCTCGGAAGGAGATAATACAACATTGTATTGAGTCCAATAGAGCACAATGCAAGAATTCTATCTAGCAGCATGCATATAGAAATGAATGCATTTTAAGTTGTTCTAAGAGCTAAGAGGCCCACAGTTCAAACTTGAGCACTGCTTTAAGCAGCAAGCTTGAAGGCCAATATGTCGACATAGGAAATAAGCAATTGAAAGACAGAAAGGATAATAGTTGAGAGGAGTCTGAATGGTTGCTGGTGTTTTAACCAGGGGACTACAGTTAAAAGAGAGATTAGAAGACGTGTTTTTCACATCCCGGCAAATAGAAAAAGGTGAATTTTCACACAAACAGAAGCATGAACCATATAATGAGGGGATGCATCACATAGAAACATGTACAACATACAGCAACCTACACTCTAGGAATTTGTACTAGCAATTCCCACTCATACCTATTTCTCATGGGAGCAGTGAACCCCAATGCGTCAGAAGTCATAAACCTATCAATTGGCAGACCAGTTCCAGCTAACGCACAGGCGCCCAGTGGGCAAAAATTCATTCTTTCCCGGCAGTCAAGCAAACGACCTGCATCACGTTCAAGCTACAAGAAAACATTGCACTAGCATTTAGCATTATGCAAACTGAATGGATAAACCTAAAATGTAAGCGTCTTAACAAGCTATCACCAGAAAAACCAATACATAATTCTCTCATTCCACCAGACAATTATGAAAACAGAATATAATATTAATGATATGTACACCACTAGTGCTTAGCCCTGTCTAGGTGGCCATAGACCCCCGATTCAATTTGGATTCAATTTGCAAAAAATCAAAATGCATCCCGGCTTCAGGTACCAAGCAATCAGTGGGGTCCATTGTCACCTAGGCTTCCACCAATAGTGCTACTTTGCATTAGTCAAAATAAACAGAAATAGGATCCTGTCAAGATGGAAAGCAAATTCAGAAAATAAACAAACAAAAAAGAACACATAAGGATATGGAAATCCATTTGATCATCCAAGCATATGCAAAGACACGACCGTTTCCTAAAAGGATACTGTTTAGTCCCACCAAATATCTGTATAGGATTTTTATCTTAGAAAACCATTGGACGGGGCAGCCATAGATCAGGAGATACTAAGGAAGAAAATATATTTCATTAGAGGTTTCAGCTTAGAATATACTTTTGCTCAACCCATTTGCCATCTGTAGTCAGGGCTTTTTCCTTTTCTTGGATCATTTCCTCCTCCTCAAAGTCTTGTATGATCCTACATGGTTAATGAACTTTTATCCTAGTCAAAAAATAAAAAAAATAAAACTTAATAGGTCTGAAATTGACATCTGATTATTAACCAGAAATTGACATCTGATTACTAACCAGCAAACCCATTATCTCTCAAGTTCTTATCACGCTACTCATATTTGTTTTCCCCAATGAGCAAGTCGACATATAAATTTCATTTCATTTCTGGAAAATTCAAAAAAGAATAAGGGTGTGTTTGATTGCATAAAATTTCCATGGAAAATTTCCATCTAAATTCCAAATTTTGTGTGTTTGATTCACAAGTGGAAATGGAACTTAAATTCCATGGTACAATCCTATTAAGTATAATTTTTTTCCATTTTCCCTAGAAAACAATTCCCACCTCCCCCCAGGTAAAATATTTTCCTTGAAAGTTGGAAAATATTTTCTTTTCCATTCTTTCGTATCAAACGCACTCTAAGTGATTTTGAGCACTCACACATGCTAAAGAGGGGGGAAGGGCGAGCGGGCCAAGGGCGGTAGGCTCTCTCTCACTCTCACAGGTAAATTAAATCCTTTTTGCTGTTAAAGAACATAAAACATTTTTGCATATACCCAATTGGTACAGATACCTGCTCAACATATGCTAAAAGTAGATGTTGCAGCAGAACAGGCTGTGCCCTCTGCAAATGAGTGTACCCAGGAACTATCAGTTCTTCATTCTTTAGAGCCAGATTCACAAGTGCTACCTGCAGATCCAGATAAATATAAGAACCAGGAAAAAAATACCATTATGATCACTATGAATAGGTTTTCAATGTCCACACCGAACTACAGCTTTAAAGTTAAAGTTGGCAATTCCTATCAGAATGGAGCTGATATAATATACCAACAACTATTATTTTTAGATGTGTATTTTTCTATATGATTTTTCCATTCAAATGTCATAGATTCGACTTTGTGCATTCTGTTTTGAATATCATCTTAATTATCACCAACAAAATTATTTGGGACTCGATTGGAAAAAAAAAAGAAAGAGAAAAAGAAAAAAAATGATGCAACTTTTACAAGTCATTTGTAAATAATTATACAACCTGAAGATGCTTGATGCGTGCAAGGATAGAGTCAATTGCGTCGCGACACCAGAGTCGAAAGTCAGTGCAAACTTGATCGTTACGACTGCGGGCTGTGTGGAGCTTCTTAGCCGCTTCGCCAACTAAGTCAGTAAGAGCAGCCTCAATGTTCATATGGACATCCTCTCTATCAGTCCTCCACACAAATTCCCCACTATTAATCTGCCTCTCAATCTCTTCAAGGCCTTTCAGGATGCTCTCCGCGTCACTCTCACTTATTAGTCCCTACAACAATAACAACAAGAATACCAAAATTAAAAATAAAACACAACCATATACACTAGAACAAGATAATCGCACAACTCCAGGTTCCAGTTTCAATCCTTAAGTATGTGTGAAGGAAGAACCGCACAACTCCACGTTTCAATTTCAATCCTCTAGTTTCTGAAAAGATTCTTTTTTTTTTTTTTGAACTTTTTATATCTCAGTGGTTCTGTGAGTTCAAAATTCAAGATTCTCCAATTAACAAAAATCACACATAATAAATTTTCTCTGTTAAACAACCGTAGGTTAAATTTTGATTATGGTTTTTTGTGATTTTTAATATTTCCTGTTTTAATAATTCACTGTATGGAATTCGAGAAGTGTAAGCAAACAGAGAGGAAAGAAGAAAAAATTAGCAAAAGAAGAAAAAATTAGCAGAAAGCATAACCTGAATGTATGGTTTTTCCTTTAGAGAGAAGTTCTCTTTTTCTCCTTGATACAAATTTAGGGACTTTGGTGCTATTGTAGAAAATCTGACATTAAATCTGGACTTTGAAGAGAGTAGCCTGATCATTGTTTCTTGTTTAACACTGCGTGAACCTATAGGTTATAATTGTGAGGTGCAGTCTTGATACATGATTTTGAGTTGATTATGAATATGATCTTTGAAAAAGAAGGGGATAAAAGTATTGAATTTCAATATTTTAGAAAATGCAAGGGATGATTGAAAATTGTTGACCAAGTGTTAGTTTTGCATTCCTACTTAACTATACACATGAAATTCATGTAATAAAGGCCTTGAGAGTGCTATCTTTACTTATATTTCTGAGCTTAATTCTTTATTGAAGGTTGAATGTGGCCTTTTTCTAAACCTTATTTGAAGAAATTAGTTTACATAGTCGAAAAGCAAATTTTTTTAAGGGAACTTGAGATTTAAAGCACTTAACTTTGTGCCTCTTGTTGATAATTTTCAAAAGATCATCGGACAAGGTAATAGATGTAACAGAGGCTTATCTCCTGTCCATTTTGACTTTTGAGATTGTCTATGAGTTCCTTCTCAAGGAACTTGACCAGTATTTTATGGCTGGGAAAAGAATTAAGATTCAAAAAATGGGGCAGAATGCTAATGGTAAAGAGTACCCATGAAATGGTATTTAAGGATTTCAAGTAGTAGAGACTAATAGTTGGTGAAAATTTTAGTCGAAAACCATGTATGTACCAGTTTTAGAAGTTGCTGCAATGCTTTGGAATTTTATTCTGACCTTCTCATCTTATTGTTTAGTTTCTCTTGCCCTTGTTGTATACAAGACAACTGGAAAATGAAGGATTGACTGTACTCCTATTAAGTAAATATTTGTTTGTATTCTGGTCAAATTTTGTGACCCATCTTCCTTTTTCTTTCTCTGTTTTATAATTATCTAAAAGACATTTAGGCAGGCAACATATTTTGAAAATTATTTTTATTCTATTATATTTGTTTTAATTTTTTTTAATGTTTGATCTTGACCATCTTTTCGATAGCATGCAAAATAGTTTTTTCCCCTTTTCTTAATAATTGATTGATGGTTCAGTGGATAGTCTCTCTTTCTTTTTTTTCTTTTTTTCTTTTTTTTTAAAATACAAAATTGGGTAGTTGACCCATAATTCTTTTCAGAAAAGAGGCTAGCTACATCTCTTCTAATTGATTTAGAAAACCAAGAAGGCTAGCTGAAACTCTTGTGGACGCATCACCTGGCAGTCCTTACATTGATATAAATTCCGGTTCATGTATAATTCAGATAGCACCAAAGACTCGCATACTTATGGCAGATTTTGGCTACATATTCAAAATTGCATCAAAATATGTCCAAGTAGTGTGGTACATCAAGTTTTTCATTTTTTTAACCATATATCAAAAAAGATAAAATTCACTTTCATTTGAAGACGTTCCACAATAAGATTACACTATCTTTAAAATACATCAACTACAGTCAAATGCCAGTTTCAAAGAAAAGAAGTGGGGTGGAATTATGCTCAAATGCCATACATCATGTATTTAAAGGTTTGTTTTTAGAGCAATAATGGCAAACTTGTGAAATAAATAATGAGTGTTTGTGGTGAGCATGAATATTGTGCCCGCGGATGATATGGATGCTTCTACGCAGACAAAGAAATGAGACACATCTTATATCCCTATTGTTTCTTTGCCACGTCTACATCCGCAGCATTGTACTCGTTGCAAGACTAAGATGGTCATTGTGTTGTATGAAATAAAAGCAGAAAGAAAGCTCTTATCAAAGTGCAATTCATACCCTTCCCACAAAAAAATATTAATTGTTTGCGTCGCGTCCATTTACATATTTACTTGCAAGTTAGATTTAAAATAGGAGGCTCACCGCAAGCGGTATACTAGTTTTAATTTAATTTTATTAACCTTCCGGCTTCCTCTACAGCCAAAACAGGTATTAGAAAAATGCCAAATATAAACCACACACTGGCCGTAGTAATTTCAATTTCAAGAAGCATATGAAAATATATGAGATAGGCATTTCTACAAGTACCTGGCGGGCGAGCATTGAAGCGTGAGCTCGACTGCCCATAATATCATGCTTATAAAGGGCTTTATCGAAGGAGATTGACTCTGTAAACCTCTCCACGGTTTCAGTTACGCCCTCCTCAAACCGTCCACCCCATAGCTTGGCCTCCTTGGCGGCGGAACTCATCTGCACAGCGGCAATGCAGGACAGGCGTTTGTGGGTGGTTGGGAGAATGGGTAAAAGGGAGGTTTTCGTTTTATGGTGAGAGGAGAATAACTGAAGGGATTTTGCAGCAGCAGCAGAGGAAGAAGATAATGAGGGTACAAGGAGCGACTCCATTCTTTAAGAACCATGAACTCGTCTGTAAATCCTTAAAATATAAACGGGGACAAATTGGGAGGTTGATTTCGTCGCCTTTGGTCTTTGCCCTAAAGCCCTCTAACTTTTCGTCCTTTTACAATTTCTTTTAGTTTATTTTTCCTCAGCATTATTATTATTATTTTTTTTTTTTGAGCAATTCCTGGGCATCATTTTGATGTCAAAAGATATTGAATATGGTTTTTAAATTGAAGGTTTCGATATGAACTTTAATATGAGTTAACAAGTACATATTAACAATAAACATACCATACCACTAGTAAAATTAATCAATGGATTAAATGTAAACTTTAACTTCCTTTCTATTTTTACATCACAACACTTTATTTTTTTTTCAAATAAATGCTTACCAAACAAAGTTTTAATTTTGTTCAATTAAGTACCAAACAATAAAAATTTTTAAATCTAATTTAATTTGGCCTTGGACTTTGTTCAGTGATGATCCACAGCTAGATGTCTGGCGGCATAAGATGCCTCTGTGGCGTGCCACTTGACATGCCACGTCACAGGGCATAATGTAGCGTGTCAGATAGCATGCATCTAGCACATTATATAAGCATTAGACGGTATTATATTGCTAAACATTAAGCGGTAGATCATTCTCATGAGTTTGTTGTCAATTAAAATTAAATATAGATAACTAAACTTTTTAAACAATTGCTAAGAATTCGACAACTCGTGTGGTTTGATAGCATCAAATTGAGTTTTTTGCACCCTTAATCAAATGTTCAATTCTTTTCCTTTATTGTCCATTTTGTGATAAGAAAAGAACTTCTTAAATAATATATCTTTTTTAAATCCTATAAATATGGAGAATATGAATTACAAATTTTAGTTAGCATCTTCTTAACAACTTAATTTAATTTTACAAAAGATAAAAATATAATATCAATCCATATAAGACGACGCAATATATAATTGACTGTCGAATTAGATTATTGTAATGAAATACAAACGTAAGATAATATAAGGCCAAAGTAACAAATTCTCTACAAGTATAAGGCCAAACTAACAAATTCTTTACAAGTGTATCCTTTTTTTTTTTTCCTTTGGAACACATAAGTCAATAACAATTTTTTTTTATATAGTGTGTGTGGATATATACACACATTTATCTCCATAATTTCTTGTGTCTTTCTTTCGAAACCTTTAATTTAGTGTTTGGGGATTTGTTTAACGGTCATTGAAAAGAATTCATGTTCGAATGGTTACTTAAAAAAATTTCGTGTGATCGATCCTAAATATATTGAAAAAAAAATTCGTTTAAATTCATTTGTTGCTTCCAAACGATGCTCTTGCAATAATGTTTTTGTGTAATTATTTTTGTGATAATCTCGCATTTATGATGCTCTTGCTGTAATCTTATTTCTGTTTTCTGGTTTATGATCAATTCTTATGACAATCTCGAGATTGTGTGATGTGTTGTATAATTGTTCCTCTCACATATTAATTGATATTTTCCGGTGAAATATTCACACAGATTTGTTTCTGTTTGTTGGTTTATATTTATTTCTTATATTATAAATCTAAAATTTGTAGTAACATTTGTATTATGTCTTTTGTTTGTTGGGCTCTGTTTTTTGTTTGTTGTCAATCCATGGTCCAACAAGAAAAAGAATTGACAAAATGAAAGAAGAGAAGATGATGAGTATAAAGAACAAAATTGTAAGTTTTTCTTTTTATTTCTTAATACTATTTGCTATATAGTTTCTTCTGATACTAACTTACCGGTCTTATTTTGAATAAAAAATACTATTTGGTATAAAGTTTCTTTTTATATTGCTTTCATCTCATGAATTTGTGATATAGAGAGGAGGAGCTTCAGCTACAAAAGTTCAAGAAGCAGAAAATAGAAGTGGAACCAGCCCTATCTTTTTTTGATGATTTTCAGGAATGAGAATGAAGAGGAAGAGGAAAATAGTAAGCATAATTTCAATATCCTCCTTTGAAATTCTTATTTGGAGTTTTTGATGTTATTTTGTTGTACTAAGTGTTTAAATTTTGATTGGTTGAGGCTCATATATACATTGTACACGAAGCTTGTAGCTCCTATTCTTCTTTGTTAATGATTTGGAATTCAATCACATCCTTGATTAATCTGCTGTGGTTATACGGTATTATGTTTGGTAATTGTATTTGTGGTTTAGATATTTGAGTGTTTACAAGAATCACATATGGCAGACTTCAAAATGCATTATTCAAAGTTTGTCACTTACACGTCTCAGTTTGTTTTTACATTTTGATAGGCAGCATTTCCTACCAGATTGTCGTTGTCTTCCACCTTCACTTTGTGTTTACAGAACTGAACGATTGAAGGTGAGCGATTCTAAAGCCAGAACCTTACTTGATATTATCAGGATGAAGGTGAGTGATGCTGATATGAACCATTTTTTGTTTCACTGTCATGAGTTGTCCTCTCCATTGTGCTCTTTTCATCTTCTTCCTTTGCCTCTATTATTCTACTCTGGCAACCCTATAAATTCCACCCTGCCACTGTCGCCTTCTTCTGGTGATGTGTTTTTTTGTTGGGAGTTGGAACAATAAACTGATTTTTTATTCAGAAAAAAGAGTTTCCAATAACTGAATGATTGAATGGAGATGATCTTCTCTTTGGTTTCTATGTTTTATTCGTGTCAAAAACTTTTACCTTGAAGTATTTGGTGGTGTATTCTTTCGAATTTAATTTATTTGTTTCACTCTACAGTGCGACCACAGTTTGGCCAATCTGATGATGAAGAATGAGAATGAGCTTATCGGAAACTCTAGAATGCGTAAAGAGAAAAAGACCTGTCATAATTCACAGTTGAAAGACTTCAATAGATCTCCTAAAGGTACTTGCACTTTATAAGTCATAATTTGGTTGCCGTAAATCTGTTGTCAAACAAGAAAATCTTGGCCACTGAATAAACTTTAAGTCAGCTGAAGGAAGCAGGAATTTGAAGCAAAAGAAAGTAATAATAGTAAGATGCTGAAGTTATATTTGATAGAGAGGGCCTAAGAATGAACTATTACATGATTCCTTGGTTATAAATTTGAACCAATATGAGTGGTACACAAAGTTGAGTCCATGAAATTTAAGATGAAATAAACAATTGAATTGTTAGATATTTGAAAACGCACCACATCTGTCATCTCATTCACTGATTTGCCATTATGTGTTAATTTGTTGAATCTTGAATGGTTTACTAAGATGATGGCTAATTGATTGGTTATATATTTTAAGGCTACCTTTGTTATATAATAGTGGATGCATTTTTTATTTATTTTAATATGTTATTGATTCATTGCCCATTGCATCTTCAGTTTCACCACCGTCTCACCCCTACCTTTTCCAACTCAAACCAACTCAAATTCATATTAGTGTAGACAGTGGAGGATTGCCAATGACACCAGCCTTTCTACCGTCTGAGGTGGCCGCTACCATTCTCCGGGACAAAGTATAGGGACGGCGGCCTTTGATACTTATTTATTTACTTGACTTAGCTTCGAGTTGTTGCAATATCTTGGGTAAAATTTTCTTCTTGAACTTATATTTGTGTCAAAGTTATGTATTTCCATTTTTTGCAGTGAATAGAATTTGGTATTCAACGATATTTGTGGGGCATAATGTGATGATGTATGGTGTGAATTTGCATACTTCAAGCAGTCTTAGGTGAAATTTTGTTGTTCTGAGTGTGGGAATTGAGTTGAGATTAATTGGTCCTTCCACCCCCACCAAAAAAAAAAGAGGCTTTTATGGCTGCTTTTGTTGATTAAAATGCTTGAAAGCTGGTACTGGTTATACACATCCTCCATGAAGTTATAGCGTCTTTGGTACCATATGCTTTTCATATTGGTTGCTTATAGTGGATTCTTGCAATGTAATGGTGATGTAGAGGGGTTATGTAGCACCCATACATTCTTGAATGCCTAAAAGTCAAATTTTTTGTTCAGTTTATGAATGTATGTATATGTAATTGATTATTATCCTATTTGTCGGGGATTTTATAGGTATACATGAACACTGATATTCCACATCAAATCTTTTTTAATATGTAGTTTCATTCTTTCAGGTTTTCATTTTTTGTAGTTATTAATAAATATAATGACCGATGTTTGTAAATGTTTATTTGATTATGTTAAAAAGGATTTAGTTACGAAAGAATGTGGTTAAAAAGGTCTAAAGGGAAATAAGGGAAAAACAATGCAGCGAGAACCACACATCTTAATTATGAAAAAATGCCGTCAAATCGAACACGAAAACATTTGCAAAATCGCGGTTTGAAAATGGACCAAACCTTTTAAGTTTGAGAACTCTTCAAACCTGTCAAAATAGTTTAGTTTAGATTTGATATTCTTCCAAACTATTTTAAACGATTGGGTTTGAAATTTTACTAATAGCCTTCCCCTACTACCCCTGCTTGGTTTTTTTATCAATTTAGCTCGGGTAATTTACACTTAACGTTCATAACTTTTTAATTTTTAATAGATTACGTCTCTAACCTTTAATTCTACTCTTAGTGGTCCCTAACCTTTCCCAAAATCCCCAGCAAGGTCCATATGGACGGAATCCGTCAACTCTAACCGTTAGTCAACTCTTTGACTAGGGGCAATTTTAGTAACATACAAAAAATGAATATTTTAATTAAAAAATAAAAGTAAATTTAAAAAAAAAAGTAAAGGGGTAATGAATATTCTAATTAAAAAATAAAAATAAATTTAAAAAAATGAAAAAATGTGGGGGGTGGGGACTCCCCCTTCTCCCCCCAAACACCCGTTATCATTTCCAGCAGCCCTTTGGCCGTGGGAAGTGGCAGCCAGGAGGGGAGTTTTCCCCCCTTACAGCAAGAACAGGGGGGAGGACTCCTCCCTTCCCCCGCTGCCATTTCTGGTAGTCTACCAGAGGAAGACCACCTGCTGCCATTACTGGTAGCCCCTTTGGTTGCTGAAAATAGCAAATTTTTTTGTCATTTTCGGCAGCCAAAGTGGCCGCCAAAAATGGAAGCTGGAGGGGGAGGACTCCTCTGCCCTGTAATTAAGCTTTGCATATTTCCAATTACATCAAAAGCTCTCTAAAATGGTTATTGACATTTAAGTAAAGCTGATCCAGTATAATCAAGTTCACAATAGTAGCATTTTAAAATTATAATGCAAGTACAAACTTGCAAAGTGTTAACTCCACCAACTATCGTTGACAACATTATACAGAGCCCTTTTTCCTTGCAAAGAAATATAGAAGCCACGTCACTATTATCATTACAGTCATTTTCCGTAACCAACCTACAGTGTGTTTGATATATAACAACAATTGATGGCGAAGAAGCCACAATTGATTTAAATTAATAATAATATATAGATGTAGATTTTAAGTAATGAGAATTTAAGAGTATTATTGTCTTTTTAATTAAAAATATATAAATATATATATATATTGCAATTAATTAAAAATGAGATTTAATGTTGAAATTACTAAGTTTTAAATGTTAGAGTTAGATTACACAATAAGAAGAAAAGTTAGGGTTAAATTGCGGTAATTAGCCATTTCAAAATAAAAGGGAACAAAATAAAGCAATGAAAAAAAATGATATCAACCATGACGTCAGCAGTTTGAGAGGGAAAACATGTTTATACTGCTTTTGATTTATATATATATAAAGGGCTAGAAAATAAGAGTAATTCTATTTATTTATCTAGATTGGTGACTAATCTTGAGTCTAATTGGCATCATTAGATTTTGGGGATAGGTATAAATGCATAAACATAGGGAACATTCATTCATTCAATGTCTCAAAAAGGAAAAAAAAAATGGAGAGTATACATAAATAGCATTGTCCGAAAAGAATAATACTATGTAGCATCAGTGGTGCTTGACATCAGTTTATATGACATTAAATGATAAGTGAAATCAAATGAATAAATAAAAGACCTACTTAATTTAACTTATCATTTAATATTACCTTGACATTGTGATAAGTATCAGTAGTGCTAAATAATATTACTGGTTCGGAAAATATTGTGTGTTCCTATACTTATAGAAAAGAAAACCTCCCTTAGTCTTATAATACTCTCTTATAATACAGTACACATATAAAGTCATATAGATCTCTAGAAGTATAAGAATGTAACTAATTTGATCAAAATTTTTTATTTTGATATGTAGAAACAATAATGTTATTGTCTAGGGACAAACTTAATTAAAATTAATATGAAATGTGAATTAGGTGAGTCTGGTCTCTATCCTCTCCACTGTGATTTTTCATCAATATAATGTAACTGAAACATAATTAGTGGTAACTTCTTAAAGTGATCAGTAACTAGAAAACATTAATAAGTTTAGGATTCTCCACACATGATATATAAAACCCGGGTTGGCATAGCTTTTGCTAGAAATGGCAACGGTTTGGTTCGAGGCGGATCGAGTCCCCCTACCCCAACCTACGAAATAATTATTACGGCCCGCACATCAAAATTTAGGATGGATCGGGTTAGAATTTTGATTCGTTTACTGACTTATTTAAATTTTCTTAATTTTTTATTTTTCCCATATTTTTTCTTTATTTTTAGTTTTTTGCATTTAAACGAAGTGGGGCTGTTCAAGTTGAGCTGGACCCAACCCGACCCAACTCGACTCAACCCACTAACTTGCAGGACCAAAAAAAAAAAAAAAAAATTGCCCATTCAAATTGGGGCCATACGGATTTTCAATCAAGTCGGTTTAAAAACTTGCGGATATTTTGTAATTTGTGTAGGATCAACTTATTTTTTTGTCACATTCGATTATCAAAAGAGTTGTGCTACTTGAACAAAAAATTATATAAAAATTTAAACAAAACTGACACACGACAGAATCTTATTTTTCAACTAATCACATCACTTTTACATCAATGATAATTACATGTGCCATATATCCTTTTTGTCTCTTCATTTGTCTAAATATAATCATTCTTATCAAAATGCCTTAGATGAAATGATCATTGTTGAAAGAAAATGCCATAAAATGTGAAAACGATGGCAACAAGGCATGAATATTTCCGGCCCGCCTAAAATCACCATGTGTTGTTTGTCTATTGCCTCAAGTATTATATATTTTTCAAATGAAATAAATTTAAATGAATTATATTCCCACCACAAAAATTGTTATTCGTGGCAATACCATATTTTTTGTATCTACTAAGTTAACCCCAATTAGATTGACCTGAATAACTACCATTTCAATTATTTTTTTTTTCCTTTCTAATATTAGGGACACCACACATCACAACCACCACTTTTGCACGCCACCACTTCACTGGGAAAATCGCTCGCAACTCTACCGAGAAAATCTGGTTCACATTAGTTGCGCAATTGGCAGAATGACACCCAGCTGCGCCAATGGTGGGTTGCACTCCGACGGGCAAATTGAAGCCGACGCTAACATTAAAAAAAAAAAAAAAAATTGCTTCAAGTCAATTCACATTTATCAGACTGAATTCCACCAAAGATAATATAATTCCCCTTAAATTTAACGGGAAGGATTACTTTACGACCCCACCCCTATAAATTCTCCCTTAGAATGGGATTCCTTCGTGGTTCAAGATGAAACAAGGCAAATTATCGTCCACATTTAACTAATGAGGTCTTTAACAATAAGCTAAACGTGTGTAAACTGGTACTCTGACTAATCAGGAATTTACATGTGGATTCAAATGGCCTAATTTGTTATTTAATTTAGACCCTGAATGTTACATGTGATCTCCTGATTGGTCAGGAATATTGAGTGCTCAATACTCTTGGAGTACTAGACTTTTTTTCTAGTATATATTGATGATTGCATTTGCTAATATTGATGATTTTTCCCCTTCTGTTCTCATGGGGTATATACGATGAAATTTGGTGTTAGTTACTGTTATAATAGTAGTAGCTATGTAGATCAATAATAAAGGCTTTTCACAAACTTACAAAGGGATAATAAAGATATTGAATGTCAAGTGGATTTATTTTTTTATTATTTTTGTATTTTCTGTTTTTACACTAAAAATACTTAGAACGACAAAAAAAAAATTCGAATTTTTTCCGCAAAATTAAATTTTCCATATTTTTGAATTAAAATGCATTTGCGAAAATAGAAAATCAAACAGTTTCTCAGTATTTTAAGAAATTGAAAAAAAAAAATCTAAAATGACATAGAGAATGTGTGCAAATTACAAGTACAACTTTTTCATACGAATTTTTGTTGTCTCTTGAAACCATAGGTAGAATTAGCTGGACTCTCGCACCTTTACTCTTATTAATTAATTAATTATAATTAATTTTTAAGAATAAATAAGGAAAATATATAATAACAAATTTAGCGGAATTCTTTCCTTTTTTCCCCCTTTTTCCAAATTATAATGTTTTCCGGTTTACTTTTACCTCAGGTGTGGTTTTGTGGCTATGCAAGAGTAAACATCATGAATGGTTTATGGTTCAATCTTTAGCTGAAAACGAGCATGTGTCAACTTCATAGCTGTCAATTTGATCAACTTAACTGGGCTGATAATATTTTTATTTTTATTTTTTGAGAATTGATTTTGTGAGAAATGATTTTTTAAGAGCATGTGTTATTGAAAACTAAGAAAACATTATGAATTAAAGTGCAGTATTAATTAAAATAGGTGAATGTGCGGTTGAAAATGAGTTTGAATGAGAAATGACGTACGGGGCTTAATTAAATGTTAGAAGAAACCAAGACATTGAGAAGCTGCAAAGCCAAGTGGTACACGAAATTGTTTTATGGAGACAAATCTGCCCTTGTCATGCACGACCAAACATCCATGCTTTGATATCTGGAATAAACGAATGGCATTAATCAAGAACCACTTGATGGAAACCAATTGAAAATCGAGATTTTGATTTGAAGTATATTGCACGTTAGTATTGCAACATGGAAGAGTGTTGACCTCCCCGTAGTACATTTCTAATACTCTAAGAGTACTGAATTCACTATTCCTAATTAATAGCGAACCCATAGGTAGATATAGAGGTTCAGTTAATTGATTAGGACAAACTTGTGTTAATTCTCATTCATTAGATATATCAAAGTGTTCAATATTCTTATAATATTTTGAAAATTTCCCACCCTGATAAACACAATTTAATTCCCATACGCAATAGGGGTGTGCAAAAAAAACCGAAACCGGTTGAACTGACCCGAAACCGGACCGAACGGGCCGGTCCCGGTCCGGGTTTTGAGCAAAATTAACCGGGTTCGGTTATTTTGTCTCTAAACCGGCCGGGTTCGGTCCGGTCCCGGGTTTTATTTTGAAAACCCG
>CAVNYN010225612.1:0-54891 GCA_963692815.1 Nyctanthes arbor-tristis | reverse complement strand
ACCAACAAACCATAACTGATGAGATCATGGTCCCCAGTAGTTGGCAAAACTTCCAAAAATAGCATAAACATTAGTGAAGCGACCCCGCAAATAAGCAGGTTAGATTGGATCAGTCCAGGTAGGACTTCAGAGCGCGTGCGTGTGTGTGTGTGTGAGAGAGATAGAGAGAGAGAGAGAGAGAGAGAGAGAGAGCCAGTTGTTTTGCAAACAATGTCAACTGAGATACTTTACCTCATCTAAATCTTCAAATGTATCCTCTCCAATTTTAAGTGTCTTTCCTATTCGAAGCAAGCTTGTGATATCCTTGTGTTCTTTTCCGCCTTCAACAATGTCCTTGTGAGCATAAACATCATCATAAACTTTAAGAGTTAAAGTTAAAAATGAAGGCCCCCGAGAACTTGGACGGATAACACTTTCACCAGGCTCCTTGAAAGACAGGAACTGTACCAAGAAAAAGAGGAACAGAAACTTGGATAAGACATACATTAACAATATCCAGAAAGGCCTAATTACATGACAACTACAAGTATCTTAGCTCTGACATAGATATCTCAGACTGCAACCTACCCAAATCAGAGGTCATTTCATAGCTAAGGCTAATAGTTGCAGAAATACTATGGATGTTTAGCAACTGCAGCGTTAAATGAAAGCATTTACTAAATCATGAACAATCATTCTTCTACTAGGAAAACTAGAAATAAGTCTAATGAATATGGTGCTCAAGAAACAAGGATATGCAACTTCAAACTATCTGCAAAAAAGGAATTCCATAATAGAACTTAGCAGTATAGCATTAACAACAAACCTCCATCGCTTCATCAGCTGTAATATTTTGGAAACGGGGATGAACAATCATCCTGGGCTTAAAATGCTTCTTCGCAAGCTCCTTCTCTTTATGAGTTTTTTCCTGCTGACTCTGTAAGCCACCGCGTTCTTCATGATAATACGGATCCATGTTCTGATGATTTTGGAAGCGGTTTCTTCTCATGTCACTCTCTCTACATGTCAAAAACACCTGATACCGATTCTTCAGTACTGATTTAATTCTGAAACTTAAAATATCGCCTTCACGCAGCTTGTCAGTCAGCTCATTAATATCTTTCCAATCATCTGTATAGTCTTCCTTGTTAAGCAAGCCTATCAATCCGGATTCAAGTACACATGTTGCTTTCTGTGCTTGAACCCTGCGAACAGTTGCTTGCACAATCCTTCCTTCAGATAAAGTGTCCTCAGTCTCTCCAGAAATCATTTGAAATTCATCATCTTGAGTTGGTTGTTCGTATGGTCTGCGCCAATCTTGAAAGCCTTCCATTAACTCCAATCTTATATCATTAAGTGTTTCTTTTTTGTTCAAACGGTTCTTTTGTTGAGCATATTCATGGATATCAACTGCCCTCAATAAATTAGGCTTCTCTCTGACATGCTCAATAGCCATTTCAAGCACATCATCGTCATCATTTGCATCATCATTGCCATCCTCCCTGTAGATATCTTTTGCCAGCTCTTGTGCAAGGCCATATGATTCTGGATGTATCCTTGTGTCATCCAATAAATCAATAAACTGACTACTGCTAGAAGTTAATCCACTGCGCCGGACTCGCAGGAATCCAACTGCATTAACAAACACCTTTTTGCCAATACCATGAGCTGTCAGCAGGTCTTTTCTAGTGAAAATGGCACCTGCTCTTACTAACGATCTCTGCAGAGATGCTGCTTTTCTGGGTCCAAGCCCAGCAATAAACTGCAAAGGAGCAAACAACCATTCATGACTAGCAGCCAAATTGATATCCAGACCCACTTGGTTGGTTACATCCACCATGACTTCTTCCACTATCCCATATTTCTCATCAGGAGAAAGAAAGCTCTCCGAAGGACTAAGTTTCCAAGACAATATCTCCTTTCCCAGTCCACATAATGTTGCAACCATTGCTAATGGATTCTGAAGATAGCGCCCAAGAGACACTGCTCGCCTAACAATACCTAAATATGAAGGAGAAGTAAAGTTTCTCAATAGTATCATACAAATGAATCATAAAATTCAGCAGAGAATATACCTGCTTGTCCAGGAAGCTGATCCGTTGAGATGCGGGAATTTTCGTATAGATGTGGCAGAGACTCGTCGCCATATATAACGTTCAAGTTATCCATCTCCTGACCAACATCTCTAGGATAATCCTCCACCATTTTGAAGATGATCTTATAATAAAAATATGGGTAAGACCATAAAAATTCATCTACTATTCAACCAAAAAGGAGCAGGGTGATGGTTGACCACAAATAGCTATTAGCTACTCATGACTTCCGGATCATTGAAACGTTACAAAGAAAATAATATTTTCACAATCTAAAAGATTGACCGGAAACAGTTCAATTAAGTATACCTCGTAAATATCCTCCTTCAGCCGTGTACAAGACAAATTCACAGCTCCAAGGACAACAATATGTGGTTGGTGATCCATCATAAACTTTTGAACCCTCTGCTGATCATTTTTCTTCCGTTGCTGATCATTAACATTTTGACCACGAAGGCTGATGGATCCTGCAAATAGAACATCCAGAACTTCTCCAGAAGAATCCAGCATGACAAAAGTTGTTGCCGGTTTACCAGGGCCCCAACAGCAAGCCATAACTCGGGGTGCAGCTTCATCATCCGAATTAGCATCATGTTCCTTCCGTTGATAGGGTGATACAGAGACTTTGTTCCAGAAGAGCTTTCCATAATCCCAGAGTAACCTGGTTTTCGCTCTACTATTCAAGAAGGATCTTGCTTCCTTCTCCATTGATGGAAGCAGATAATTGAAAAATGCTTCTCGAATGATCATTTTTCTCTGCTCGTTCCACAATTGAGCAGATTTACTCACGCCATCACTCAGATAATATTCATTAGAGTCATTAATTAACTTATCAAGGATTGGTTCAGGTAGCTTGATGGTAACTTTTAGAAGCTTCTCCTCTTCAGCTTTCTGAATTAGAAGCCACTGTGCATCCTCAAATCGTGTGAGTGGCTTGTCCCGCAGCCACTTCACTCCAGCAAACTGGTGAAAAGAATCAATTGCTACATTTCCATCTGATGTAGGGCTAGTTGACACCACAGCATTATCCATAAAGATACTACGAACGTGTTTCCGTACACATGGTTCACAGCTGATCTCGACAGCAGCCTGGTAAATGCAGTAACAAAAATATTAAGTATACTGAATATCCTTTCAGAATCATCCAAATTATAAGTATCATAGATTATCAGCTTACCATGTGCCGAGCACCTTTAAGCACAGCCTGTGGTGTCTCAAACATTGCACAGGTGAAATTGGAAGCCATTTCTTCTGGAGTTTCCTTTGCATCCTCTAGCTCATCCATTCTCTGCAAATAATTTTACTATCCTTCTCAATCCCCCAGTTTAAGATTAAATGCAATCAGAAGGAAAAAAAGCATACCATTTTTTCCAGAGATATCTGCAGCCCAAACTGCTCAGAGCTATAGCCAAACTTACTTGCTACCTCCCATAAGCCAGCCTTACTGCAAATGCTATACTGTGATTTTCTCTTTGGCCTCTTGAATTGCCCTTCATCTGAACCGGCTTCACCAGCGGGGAAGTGTAAATTAAATTTTAAATCGGTATCATCAACCTCTCTTTCTGAATCAGCAGCCTTAAGTGACTTCATAATGGACTCAAAAAGCTGTTTATTCAAATTAAGTCGTATCTCATCATATACTCTGCGAGACTCTTCCTCAAAGCGCTTGGTGTAGTATGATTCAAGGGCACTCTTCCTTTTCTGAAGTAGAAGCCACTTTTTATCCAAGTCCAGAATTGTCCAGAGCACCTGTAGTACGCCATACCATAAATACCTAAGCAAACTTCTGAGGTACAACATAAGTTGATTGTTTAGAATTTAATATTTAAGTCAAACATCTGTGATCTACCTTGCGCCATCTTAGTCTAGGTTTTTGGTTGGGATCAGTTAGATTGTCAACATCAGGTTCAGACTGTTCTGGATCTTTCAACAAACTCAAAATTTCCTCCTTCCGGTACATAGCAATAAATGGAACCTGAACGTGGAGCAAGACGGATTATTATTATTCAAACTGCGCATGCAAAATAGGATCAGATGGTATAAGATGCCTACGTCTAACTTCTGGACATGCATTAGTTCTAGAAATCTCGCAATGTCATCCTTGATTACTGATAGTTCATTCAGCTCCTCAGTGGAGGTTCCTCTCTTGTTAAACCGAGGCACAGCACCAGATACGAGCTGACTATATATCCAGTCTCTCTCCTCTTCTATGCTCAACTCATCTGTGGGTGGAGGACCAGTACTTTCCTCAAAAATCTATGGAAAACCAGGGAAAATATAAGCAAGCCAACAGTACTGAAATCAAGGTAGAAGAGTATCAGAAGATGTTGAGAACCTGCATTCTTTCAGGGATGTCTGTCTCCCGAATCAGCTCATCCTTTTCAGTCATGTACTTCTCAGCAAGAATAACAGGCTCAAATTCATCTTCAAGCCTCCTTTCCTTCCATTCACCAGATTCTTCATACCTTCCCCTCATTGCTAAATTTTTCTTGCGCAGCTGCAGAAGGTCATCAACGTCACCAAATATGTCATGTGCTTCCTGAAGAGCTGACGATGAAATTCCAGGGGTTTGCCTAATCTTTTTGGGTTTCTTCCTTCTGCAGTATAAATAGTTCAAAGAATGAAAACGTACGGCCATGTCTCACATACATACACAGCGTAAGATGTACCTGACTGGAGCTCCATGTTCATCGACTTCTTCTTCGTCAACAATGAAATCTGCCATTTCATCCTCTTCTCCAATGTCTGCATCTTCTTCTTCAAGCTGTTCATCCTCCTCGGCAATGTCCTCCAGTGGTTGTCCTGAAATATTTACATTTAACACACTGTTTGCAAATAGATTATAGTAAAGTTATCTGACAACTTGAACAGAATATACCCTCATCATCACCAAATAGGCTGCGCTTGAGCTTCTCCTCAGCGGTACGACCACCCTTTCCACTCCCAAAAAACTCCTCTTCATCAGCAAATCCAGAGGCGCCTTCCTCTGTATCCTGCCGACCTTTCTTTAATCGCTTAAACTTCTTACTATCCTGATCATTTTATAACCAAAAACAAAACAATTTTTGAGTTATAATTTAAGAGAATTACCAAAACCATAAAAGGGCACCAAAAATGGTCTTGCATAAACATACAAGTTTTGGACGAGGAACGGAGATATTGCTTTCCTGAAGAAGCTCATAGTCATCCTCATCAAGCACATATTCTTCCCTATTATTGGCATATATTAAATTTCAAAGTCAGATTCTAGCATCAGTTATTTCAACATTAACATAGTAACACAAAACACAGGAGCCAAGAAGAAGACTATTGACTAAAGAACCTTTTCTTCTTTTTCTTCTTCTTCTGCCTCTCCTGATCACTGTCAGCTCTATCTTCCTCCACTTCCTCTTCTTCCACATCATCCACTATAAACCCGTCTTTCTCATATTCATCCTGCCCTTCTCCTGCAAAAGCACAAATACAGTGTTTATTAACACTGAGAACATACAAAAACAAAACCACAATGCAAAGAACAACAAAACAGTAATGAACTACACAAAACTTTAATAAACATTACAAAACTAATGTCCAAAAATACCAGTTGCAATGGAAATTGTTTGTCTAGCATATTCTTTTCAGGAACAAAAAAATTTCATAGAATAACATTTTATATTAGTAAATTTTTCATCTTAAACTGTTAAAATAGCAGAGTAAAAACTCCATCAAAGTTGAAACCACAACAGTTCAAAATTAATAACAGAGAATTTTTTTATGAATTATAACAGAAAGATTTAAAACCCAGGAATCATTAGAAAGACTTTAAAAAAACCCTAAAAATTGCAATTCTAAATGCATGCAACAGAAATTCATCCAAAGACTTGATCCGAAATGCATCTTTTAGCCGAACTGCACATTCATCCGAAATAAAAATAAATAAATGTAAAATTAGAACAAGTACACAGAATACACATAAAAACTCCAAGAAAAAAGGGGGAAATCACGCATCTATACCATCTTCCTCATCTTCTTCATCATCGTCATCGCGGCCCTCCAGACGGTCACCCTCAGGTTCATTATCTCTCTCCTCGTCGTACACTTCAACCTCATCTGCTTTCGCCACAAACGCAACTATTACACATATATTCACGAATTTGGGGAAAAAAACCCGACAAATTTATTGCGTTATCGACACCGTAATACGAGTATCCATTTACCTTCATCGTCGGAGATCACGGTTTTTTCAGTCATTTCCGTAAAGTGTTCAAAAACAACAAAAACGAAACCCTAGAAACTCGTATAAAATTTTAAGGAACACGCAGTCTGTAGAGCTCCCGCCCCACTGGAAGCAAACGCGAGAAAAGTGATTTCGCACGCAGTATTTTTTGCCCGTTTTCAGTATTTATATGGAAATGGAAATTCTCCGCAGGAGCAAGTATGGGCCGGGTCGGCTCAAGTACCGGCCCATTACGAGATAAACGGGTTTACCGCCTCCAATCTCAAGAAAATACCCTCCACTTTCATACGGTAGATAGTAGTACCAGACTACCAGGGAAAATTTCTCTCTATTGAGCGTTGTTACTATAATTATACCAAGTACTAATACACCGCACAGCGGTGGATACCAACTGTAAAGTTAGAGGGCAGTAAGAAGAGAAGAAAAAAAAAAAGGTTGAAATAAAAGAGCATAAGGAGAAGAAAAAAGTGAAGACGGACGGACAATTATGTGTTCCTTTTTTAAGCCAATAAGAGGAAAAAACCTCCACTACGATTGGCAATTATAATTATAATTTTAATATACAAGACCCGTAGTGTTTAGTAGCAAACAAGTACCTTCACACCTTTGGTTCAAGGGTTAAAGAAAAGTTTTGGTCGAGTAGGGTTGCTTTTTAACGGTAAAATGAACTCAATGCCCCACCCAACTTGACAAAATTCCTCTATTACGCACTTGATAACTATTCTTAATCTGAAAACTCATACCAACACGACCAACTGATATTTGCCTGTTCAGCTTGGATCCGATCAGATATAGTATATGGTCAAAAATTAAAATAAAAGGACCATTCAATGATGACATAATACATGTGGAATGGCTGATGACATATATTTGCAATATCTTGATTACAAAATACTTAGTCCAGATGACAGTAGAAAGAAATATTACAGTGTTGCTATTCAAGACTTCATCGTAGTAGTTTATAATCATACTCTGGAAGCCATATTACAATTATAATAAGATATAAGGTATTGCTCTAAGTACAATATATCCCCAAGCAGTGCAGAAACAGAAAACATTTAGCGCAGAGGAAACAATTGAGAGTACGTATAAACATCTTTCTTTATGGGAAATCCCGAAAACCAACAGGGAGTTTTAGGACAAATGATCCTGTGTAGAAGCCTGAAGGAGGCCATCGCGAATTTGGGAAGCCACATCACGGACTGCACCAGGCCCGTGTGGAATGAACACAGCAGATGACTTGGAAGCAGCCCCAATTTCTTTCATGGTGTCAAAGTACTGAGTCACTAGTACCATATCCATGACATCTTTTGCAGTGGTCCCAGGCACATTAACTGAGAAACCAAGCACGCTATCTCTCAAACCATCAACTATAGCTTGACGCTGGCGAGCAATACCCATTCCTGAGAGATATTTAGCCTCTGCTTCACCTTCCGCTCGCTTAATTTGCAAAATCTTTTCAGCCTCCGCTTTCTCGTTGGCAGCCAACCTCAGCCGAGCAGCTGTTAGAATTAAAATGAGTTAAGAATTGAATTCAACTAAGTATAATCTTGGATAGCCCTTTTGGAATGGTTGACAAGGCTCTTGGGCGGTACTAACGTGGATAAATTACAATTTTTTTCCCTAGAAATGACACTACCTTCCAAATACTGTGTGCCAAAGTACAAAAAATGGATCAAGTAAACCAATAAAAAAAGGATCTATAGCATGATCTGTAATAAGAAAGAAATTATTTGAAACTTAAATATCCTACTTGATTAGTGCTACCCATCCCAGTCAATTGAGATCCAAGCAGCTAAGAAAGGCTTTTCCCCCAAGGAATGGTGAACTTTTTCTGTTTTGTTTGCATCTACTCTATGTCTGGCAGACAGTTTGTGTTGGACTAAACAGTAGAATAATTAACAAAATGCATTGGTTTATCCACCCAGAGTATTGTTGATGAACTATGTAGCACGATCCAAAATTTGGAAAGCAAGGGAAGCGTGTATACTTTACAACTTACCAGCATTAATTTCATTCATTGCCCTCTTAACATGCTCATCCGGTTCTATATCAACAATTAGTGTTTGAACAATTTCATACCCGTAAGCAGACATGGCCTGTGAGCAATGACCATGAAAAGTGTCAGTCATGTCAAACATCAGGTTCACGTTCAACCAAATTAGTGAGAATCGCTTCATATATGAAATTACCTTTTCAAGTTCATCTTCAACAGCCTTAGCAATTTCATTTTTCTGCTCAAAAACATCATCAAGATTCAGTTTTGGAACACTTGCTCTTATCACTGACAAAATGGAGAAACCAACAGTGTTTTCAGGTTGACAGTTTACACAAGTTTGATTGGACAAGTAATAAAAAGATCTACATAGATACAAAACAATATGTAAACTTGAGTTACCGAATGTAAATTTACGTCCCTACCATCAAAGACATAGGCCTGAATTTGACTCCTTGTATTGCTAAGTTTGTAGAAAGCATCACTTGCCTTGTCTGCCAGGGCACGATATTGTATTGATGCCACTACGTTGACAAACACATTGTCCTGTAAACCAATGATCATGAAAATAAATCAATCACTTGCTTCAAGGATCAGAGTTATTTACGGTACAAAATTGCAAGACCTCATATGAATAGAAATATACGAGACATCTATGAAAAGTTTCACTACGATCACATCAAAAGAAGACTACTGGGAATTCATCATTCCAAGGTCAAGGTTTAGGCTGGCTGTCAACCTATTGCAACCATCTGTCCTCCTTCACAAGGATCAGCCATGGAAATTCATAGGTGATGTTAATCCAAGGGTCTAGATGCTAATCCAAAGTTTACCATCACCAGGGAAAGGGACAAGTCCGAGAAAAATGCACATAAAAATTTCAGATTACAAAGCATATGACATTCTGGAATGCCCTAAACTTGATATCCAAATAAATGCTGGAATTAGGTGTAAAAATGGACCTTTGTCTTCGTCTCACAGCGAACGTCCAACTGCTGCAGCCGAAGGGTGAGATGGCCAGCCAACTGTTTCCCAAGAAACCAAGGGAGACAGTGACATCCAGGTTCAAGTACTTCCTCAAATTTTCCAAACTGCTCTTTAATGGCAACTGTTGATTGTTCTACTTTCACACAACAGAATAAGTTTCCCATTTCCTACACAGATGAAATTAAACCCAATTATAAGTCAACCAAAAATCATCTACAGAGACTTAACATAATCTCCCAACCTCCCCAAACACAAAAATGAGAAGAGTTGGGGTGGGTGGGGACAGGTAGACGTCAAGAACTCAATTTACTCAAAGGGGATACTTTAGAAGTTATGATTAATAATGATGGACCCAGGGAAAAAATCACAAGAACACACAAAAGTAAGATAACGAACAGAAATCAAGCTAATACAAAGGGTTGAAAAGAGTTGAATTTTGAATCATCATGATTCTCAACCCAAAATTCGAATGCCAACAAAGTCGCAAAAATACAGAATCTTGAAAAACCCAGCAATCTTTTAACTTTGAATTACATAATTTAAACACAGATAGTGATAGAGACGTACTCACACAAAGTTGCTGGGAAGAAGGCCAGTTAGGAGGTGGGGAATGGGGACGGTGTAAGTCGCGGAGGGAGCAGTTTATATAGAAAATGAACCACTTCGATTAAATATCACAGCAATTTCCTACTTATTTCCTGTGAAATTACCAATATCTGTTTTTAGAGGAATTGAATTGAAAATTTTCCAGTGCTATCTGCTCGCTTCGTGTGACTCATTTTGAAAGTAACCAATAAAAAATGGAGTAATTTCCTCCTATTGGTCGAGGTCAGCTGTTAGGCCTACAAGGTTTAGGTCCAAATCATCCATTAATAGCACCGATCAGGATGTCATGGGTGGTGTGGAATTGGTCGAGGTCAGCTGTTAGGCCTACAAGGTTTAGGTCCAGATCATCCATTAATAGCACCGATCAGGATGTCATGGGTGGTGTGGAAGAGAGATATAGAAAAGATGATTATTTTAATTGAATGTTGGTGGAAAGAAGTGTGGAAAAAAAAGTACGGGAAAAGTGAAAAAGAAGAGAAAAATTCAAAAATAATAATAAAATAATAGTAGTAGAATCTTGGGGTCTAAAAATAGACTTTATATGGTATACGAGGAAAGAAAAGTTAGAAAAAAAATTGTGTAAATGAGAGAAAAGTGATTAAAAGAAAAAGAAAATTAAAAAAATATAGAGTCCACGAATTTTTTTTGAATCTATCTCTCTCTTGTTTGGACCATACATCAAGATCTTTTGTATTGAAGATGCTCAAGAAATGATCCTAATAAATTTCTTTGTAAGAATCTATTAAGATAATGATTATATATATATATATATATATATATTTTCTTCGGATTAATCTTCGATGGTGACCTTATTGATGATGTTTACTTTGTAGCCCCGTAGAAATGCTCTTATATTGATATATTCTTTTTCCATTGGATTGGATGTGAATGGATATTTTTTGTTTGATGAATTACAAGGAAACAACATTGAAATGGATGCACGATAGATAGTGACCTTCTCCTTGTAAGGTTCCTTTAGATAGCTTTATAATAATAGTTGGCAATGGTTTTATTGTCGATTCAAACGAGATACAATGTAAGTAGGTTTATTTGTATATACAAAGTGTACAAAATTTTTTATATGCACAACCCCTAAATTTAGGGACACCCTCCGGACTTGTTATTTCAAGTAAGATAAAGTTAAGAACGTTTAACTAAATATAAGAGGACATGTACAAAGTATGATTTTATGTTCTTGCCAACCTCATTAATCATCAGTAATTTTCATCCATATTAAGGGAAACCTATAAAAATTTTCTTGAGTTTTGTTTTATTTGGCTCACAATGACATTGTCGAAGCATCATTGCAAAACTTGATCTAATTAATCATTTCCAAGGAAATGATACTCATATATTGAAATTAATTTGGATAATAACTAAGTTAGTTGAAGGGTCTATTTTTTGGTATCTTACAAATTGTAACGTCCGACTTGTGAAATAAATATAAGTTGGATCCTTCTAAGGAAATGGAAAGAAATTCACATGACAATTGCACAATAGAAATCCTCAACGAATCCAAAAGCAAAGTCAATTACTCATTCTTCTTATTTTGGAGATGGAGTAATTAATGGACCACATCAAGATGAGACTGAGAATATCATTCCATTATTTAAGGAGGTAGCTTCCATGAGTTTTACTCTCTTAAAAAATAAATAAATAAAAAATAAGTGTTGATGTTGATTGATAACTGTCTTTAACAATATATATTTTTCTTTCTTTTTTTTTTCGATATTTTTCTTTCAAATTGAAACTTCACCGTTTATTCCTATGGCAACATACTCGGATAACATAATAATTAATAATATATTATATTTCAATTCAACGGAGGAAAATGAAAAGAAAGGATAAGATTAAATGCGTACTCTTAATAAAGATGTCCTCAACTTAGATACGACCATGTGATCGAACGGAAATACAAGACTACAAAGATTATTTATTTTGATATTTTCTTTTCATATTTCATTGGAGGTCTGGTCACTCGACATGGACTTCGATTATTTTAGCCACACAATTTGCTCTTCTTCATCTACCCATATGTAGCGTTCACACCTATCTCATGTGATTGATAAAATGTGTGATTTAGTGTTGAGAAAACTTCACAAATCACGCATATGCCATGGGTAACTAATTGATCATGATTACATAGGATTACCCATCTCATATGTTTGATAAAATGCGCGATATACTGTTGACAAAACATCAAGTCACACACATGTCATTCATAAAATTGGTGTGGATATCGAGTATGGATGTAATAAGATATAAAAGTAAATTCAGTATATTGAACATCCAGAGAATTATTGTGACTCTTGAAAACCTAAATTGAATACCTCATAAATTTTTATATCCAAAGTTTTTGAAAGGCCTAATGGAATACAATTTCCTAAATTCTAACTTTAGTTTAGACAAGATACATGAGGAACATTCATTCCTTGTACTCTTCCATGAACACTGCTGCACTCGACCGGAACTCTATGGGTGTGAGTCGGTAGAATGTAAACGTCGTCCAAAACTATATCCCGACACGGAAAAGACTTACTGCAAGCCAAGTTCACCGCCGGATTGTCTGACGTTCCAAGTATTTGTCTAAAAGTGATGTTGCTAATTTGTAGGGCCGAATCCTGCAAGAAACATATATATAACATCAATTGAATTAGATTTTTGTTCTTTTAGATCAATATTCGTGTGAATGGAATTACTAACTTGAATTCCACAGTGTATGCCATCGCAGTAAAACTGATCTATATCAATGACTCTAAGAGAATCTTGAGTCAAAATTCTCTCATAGATCACGTTTCTAACGTAACCGTTGCCTCCCTGCCATGTCTTTATTCTAGCACCATACCGAGTTCCTCTGAATACAACATCACGTACTTCAACATTTTCGACAAAATCATGTGCACCGTTCTTCCCCAAACTCCCGATGCTGATTGAAGTTCAAAAGAAACATTAATCAAAATCTCAAAGTTCAAACAAATCAATAATAAAGGAATGGCAAACTATAAGAGCGATCCAATGAAGCTAGATCAAGAAGTTTACCTTATGCCATGCCCGGGACCGCATGTAATGTTGCTGATCTTGAGATCGGTCGCCATGCGCACTATCGAAATGCAATCATCCCCTGTATTGAACGTGATATATTATATAACCCCGAGTAACTAGCTAACAAGCTAGCATGAATATAATATTTAGTGTGAAGTCATTAATTACCAGTGGCAATGCGACAATGATTGATCGAAACATTAGTACTTCTAGAGATGTGAATGCCATCAGTGTTGGGACTATCTCCCGGACTATCGATCGTTAAATTCGACACACGAACTGATGTTAAAGCGAATAGTGCTATGTGCACATGAGGATTATCCTTAAAGGTAAGGCCACTTAGAACGACATTGTTAGATAAAGAAATCTGTAATGCCTGCATGCCATTTAAGAAATTCATCGATCAAAAGAAATCCGTACACTTATTGAAGAAAAGTTTGAGGTTATTATAGGAATAAAAGACATACCGTTGGTCTTGAGTCATGCTGCAAAATGTCAACAGTTAAACCTAAGTTAGAAATTTGAAGTGGAAATTCTATACATCTAATTAAATTAAATCCTAATAAATTTTTTCCACAAAGTTGGGAATTATATATAGTAAATTGTTATTTATCTAAAGTAGAGACTAGTTGTCATTTTTTCATTGGATAATGAATGAGTAGATGTCTCTATGTATTTATAATTATCCACCCATTCTCCAATGTAAAAATCTAGTCTCCAGTTTAGATGTATAGCACCACTCGAAATTATAACGTACGGCTCTTTTGGTCCACCAGGTTCGCCCACGGCCATTGATTACACCTGTTCCATGGACCGTAAGGTTATTGACGTATCTAAAATGGATCCAATTATTGCAAGCATGAAGGTCACATCTCCACTCTAATGGATCGTCACTTGGTGCCAATATGTTTCCGTTAATCTACAAAATAAAATTTAATTACTTGTTGAAAACAAAGAAAAAAAGGAAAAGAAAAGGATTGTAAATAGTAGTTAATTTGATCAAATCAACCAATTACCTCGACATTGACATCTTGGTTATTGCAAGGGCCATTCAAGTCCAACGGGTTGATCAAGAACGTCTTTCCCGACGGAACCTCCATGGTAGATGACCCCATTGATGAGGTGCACGTTGCCTCCCATGCTCTCGCGAAAGCCTACAATTCAAGTCAACAAGTTAAACCTTCTTGTCACAAAATATATGTCGGCTCGACTACGCTATTAAAACACAAAATTATGCATGTTCCTTACATTGGTATCATCTTTTCGGCCATCCCCCATTGCACCATAATGGAGAACATTAAACCTCGTGGTGGTTTCAGAACCTGTTATTGTCAAGAGAGGAAGACTAAATAGAAGAAGTAACGGTAATTTCTCCATTATGATTGTAAAGAATGACAGGGTTTTTTTTTTTTTTTTTTTTACGGGAGAGTGTCGATCAAGGGATTAAAGATGAACACAAAATATTTTTTTATATAATTTAAGTCCGTAAACAGAGTTACAAAAATAAATTCAGGTTGAATCTGGAAAAGGAATTAATACCCACAATTTTTTATTTTAAACAAAGAAATTAAAAGGAACAATTCCGATTGGTTGAAGTTTGAAGATCTGGGCGCCCTTATATGAAGGAATATGGATTGTAGCAAAATCCCATTAGGAGAAGAGTTCCATCGATACGAGAATTCCATTTGTTTAGTTGATTTTGGAAGGGAGAACCCGAATCTTTGTTACAATTACTCGGATTAGTAACAGTTGAGATAATAGTTATCTATTTATTAGTATATTATTTTACTAATACCAAATGGTAATAATGAATGAGGTTATGAATGATTGAATGAACAGTTATACATGTGACAAACAATCCGTAGATGATAAAACACACAGAGACACAAGCAGACACACACATAAACGAAGACATTACGACCAATCAATATTTACAAACAATCATTTCACCAAACGATAATTGATACGAACACTCGTCCAAATCTTCACAAATGAGAACTTTTTGTGCAACGGTTATCTTCGATCACAAATAATAACTACCCACTAATTAACTGCATGTAGTGGGGCTTGACATGAATTAACTAGGTGGTTGCATCACTATAACAAAGGCTTGAACGCTTTATGTTCTTTAATTTTAATGGAATGATATCTCTTTACTTTGTTCTTATTATTACGAACTTTATCTTGATATCTATACTAATTCTCACACGGGAGTCAAAACGAAGGATAGCCCTGCCGTTTCTTGCTAGTCTTATAATCATAGAGGAGGGATCGCCAAAATCACATCAACACCAACATATTGCCAGAACCATTTCTGCATCAATTATTATCGTAGATTTTTACTTTTTTTTTTTTTTTTGGGTTAATTGGCAATATTTACCAATGACTATTACGTACTTAGTTGTCGCGTGACTGCGTTTTCTATACTCTTCAGACAAATTCGGCAATTTCCCCCTCAAGTTGTTGTCAACTAATTTTATATTTCATTAGGAATTCTTTTCTTTTATTTTTGTTTTAATATAATAATAATATGTAATAGTAATAACTAGTAAAAAATATGTGCCGTTTCATGTGATTTTGTAAGGATATTTTGAGACATTTTATTTATATACTATATTTTCAGAAGGAAAGTGATAAAATACAAACTACTTTTGCAGGAAAGAAAAGTAAAGTGATCTATAGAATCTTGTAAAATTTTATTATGCTTTCTTTTCCTCTTCACTTACCATTATTTTAAAGACCCGTAGAAATTTCCATTATTTTAGGGCCTTTACCCTTTACCGGGAGTTCCCGGGTTCGAGTCCCCTCCCCCTCTCCAAAAAATCCCCTCCCCTAATTCCCCTTTGTAATAAAAAAAATAATAATAAATAAATTATTTTATCATCTATTATCCAAAAAAGTTTAAGAACTGGACAAAAAAAAATCACTTCAAATTGAACCATTAAATTTCTATACGATAATCGACTGGAGCTATAAATGATTGGCTGAACTCAATTCAGTTTTATCTAGAGGAAGATTTGTGATCGAACTTTATTAATTATCTAGTAGTGTGACTGAGGTTAGACTTTCTAAGCAATCATCTAAAGCCACTAAAAGATGAAGTTAAAGGCATATATTTAGACTTTTTAAAAAAAAAAGGAAAAAAAAGTTTAGTATGACCCAAAATTCAGCATTATGTATTGTTAGAGGGCCCCTAATGTAAAATTTGCTTAGAGTCTCTATAATGTCAAGAATGGCATGTACTTATCTATACTTCATGGTCAACATATGAGAATAAATCCACATTGATGGTATAGGGGTTGATCATTCAGAGAACTTTTTAAAATCAAGTAAAAACAATATAGAAGAGAATTACTTAAATCACTTTTGAATATCCCACGCTTGCACAGTCGAAGTCGATCGCAACTTTCCCACCTAAACTAATTTAAGTAGGGATATTATTCTTTTCACTATTGTTTGGTAAGCTGTGCAGTAATTATATCTTATCCTTTTCCTTTTATTTATTTATTTTTTTTTTTGTAAAATTTTTTGGGTTTCTATCTGCGGTTGGAATTGTGTTCTAGATGGAGAGGACTCTTTCACTGTCTTCGATCCCTAATTGCCTTCCAAAAATCCCAGCCATATAGGACTCTCTCTCGGTCTTGGATATGTTGTAGCTGCCTTCTAGATTCTTCCACCAGCTATCCCTGTGGCATAAGACTTTGTGTTTTGTACAATCTGCTAATTTAAATTGTTTATATAATCTTTACATTAAAAAATAGTTAATATCAAGGGTTATTTAATATATTAATAAAACGAATAGATAGTTTATTTTTAGTGTGTTTATGTTTATATTGACGTTCTACGCCGTTGCTTTTTTTGCAATTGAGAGCCATGATATATTATCGATAAAAAGGTTTACCAAATTAAAAATCATTTCAAATGGGCTAGCAATGACGTACATTGAAAATGTAGGTTAATGTTTTAAGAATAATAAATATGTTATTTAGTTGGTATATATCAAATGATTTCTTATTGTGTTTTATTATTTTATTGAAATTTTATGAATAATTTTACATTGCATATTGTTAAATGATCTTTCCGTACAACACACGGGTGCATTGGCAGAGTCAGACACTTTTAAAAGGGTGTGCCGGAAGAGTGAGTCGTATAGTAAACACAGCTAAATCTTTTATATATATAGCTTTTTTTTTTAACAAAGAAAAAATAAAATTTCTCCGAATTTGAGGGGGGCCCAGGCACACTATGGCCCCCTCTTCCTCTGCCAGTGCACGGGTGAGAATCTACTTTTTTATGTTAACGACATAGGTTAGTTTCGAAATTTTCCATATCAAATTGCCAATTAATGAAATGAATTTGCAAAATTTTATGCGCAAAAGAATCAGAAATTCCTTGGCAAATTTCCAAATCTGCTTGCTTTGACCCGTTTAAAAATGTAAATTTGGATCGTTAAGCTGGTCGAATGACCATGGAAGCTCCACTAATGAAATTCACTTTGCTAAATCAATAATAAGCTAAGGACCTCCGGTGTAATTTTCGCTCAATATATGGCCAATTAAACGTATGAATTATTAAGTGAAATGTTTCGCGATGGTGTCATCATTGAAAAAATAGGGAGTAACACACGCATTTAGCGCAAAAATTTGTTGCCTCCATTTATTCAAAGAATTATACCCATACATTTACTTGAAATACATAATGTCTCTCCGCATAGTTTTTATTAGAAATAACGTAGTAGATATGAATTACAAGATTCATATAATTAGTAGCATTTGTTGAGTAGATATAGTTATTGGTAGAGATATATTTTTCTTTTGATTTCTCAAGTAAGTGAGTGAGGAAGACTGATCATTCCACCGTCCACTACCAGGTCATGGCCGGTAACAAATGCAGAGTCATCAGAGGCGAGGAACACAACAGCATCTGCTATATGCTTAACCGCCGAAACAGTTCCTTTCAAGGCAGTGAATGGCCCAATTATTTGTTGCACAATCTCGTCGGATGTGATGCCTATGCTTGCTGCCATTGGTGTTGCAATCATCGATGGAGATACACAATTTACCCGAATTCCATGCAAGCCCAATTGTTGGCTAGCGGTTCGGGTTAGACCCAATACTGCAGTCTTGGACGTGATGTAGTCCGTCATGTTTCTCCCACCCCTCCAATTATTGGCAGTTGCACTTGACGTGCACACGATGGCCCCCTTCACATGCTTTTCCACCATCACACGTGCTGCGTGCTTTACGCAAATTGCCATGCCACGCACATTGATACTAAACAACCGATCAAATTGTGAAATGTCAAGATCAAGTATTGTTTGTTCACCTTTACTTGGCACACCCGCATTGCTAAACATGATGTCTAACTGTCCGTATTTTTTGACCGTCAAATCAATCATGTCCTTCACTTGTTCTTCATCGCTAACATCACAATGCACGAAACTACACCGCTCTAAGCCAATAGACTCGGCTACTGCTTGACCCTTCTCGTCTTGTACATCAACAATCACAACTGCCCGTGCACCATGATCGGCAAAAGCTCGAGCAGTCGCCTCTCCGATGCCACTTGCACCACCGGTGACAATGGCAACTTTGCCTTCAAGCTTTCTGATGGGCAAGATTGATTCCGTTTTTGCCATTTCCTTGTCACGAAAGTAGATCAGATGGCTTTTAGTGTTCACTTTTCTTTGAGAATTGGATGATAATTGCTCCTGATTTATACAATTCTAACACGGTGCTTTTCTCAGTTCAACACATACTGTAGCTTCTTTCCTAAGCGGTAGGCGGCCGCCATTATTATTCTAATTTCTAATAATCAACGATTCAAAATGTGCAACTGAAATATCTACCGCCATAATTGATTGGCCATTGAACTTTGATGTTTTTGTTACTTAACATTCAACTTTACAAAATAATTCTAACAGTTCATAGATTAAAAAAAATAATTCTAACAGTTCATAGATTTATTTTTAAATGCTATACAAAAAGTTACATTAAAAAATTTGTATACTGCCATTTTATCTACTATTAACCGATATATGAGGTGTACAATCAAAGAAAAACGAAAATTGGACAATTTCCGTTAAAATGACATGACTTGTTATTCTTTAAAATGTTAGGGACCTCAACTGCAAAATATCAAAAGTTAAAAACATGGGTGCAAAAGAGTGTAAACGTTAGGGATCCGAAGTGCTACTTAACTAGCGACCCTTATTTTCCGGTCAACATTGTTTGTCCGGAATTTCTTATTAAACGGAGATTGATAGATTGTTTTCTTATTTATGCCATCCAACTTTGAACACTTGGACTTCGAAATCCGCGTTCGGATATATATGACTTTGTTAATGATAAGGAGAAAGAAAAGTCTTGACTAATAATAGTTAATTCTGACGTGCAGTCGCTTAACCCTAAATTTAATATTAATTTTGTTACAATTATATGTTTAAGCACTTTTCAAAAATTTTATTATAAAACATCTTACTCTATATAGTATGTATTAATGTAGGTCATATAGATTTAAAATACACATAATATATATCAATATACATCACATGAGATAACAAAACTTCTTAGAAGTGCTTGAACATTTTCAACAATTATATTATTAATTGATTACAAAGTGTCATCTCAACCAAATTACTATAGAAACAATACGTATTCCTATTACAGAGCCCACAAAGTATGAAAAGATTAGGAACCAAATTACAAGAGGCTTTTATAAAATCACCCGTGATTTCTTGTTTTCAACAACTATACAGAAGTCCGTGTTATTTTCATTTAAAAATAAAATGACCATCTCAATCCTCATAGCAACGTGGAATTAATTAAAAGCATATGTGATTGTTTGAAATAAATCAGTTTGGAGGAAAAAGGGGACAACTCGAGGGAAAATTCCAATACGTACTCCCTCAGTCTCACGAAGATATTTTCCTTTCAAATTGCACTCAGATTAAGGAAAAGTGATTAATGTACTTGGAAAAGTAAAATTAACCCATATGATTCTTATAATACTCTAATTTACTCATGAAAAATTGATTAGTTCATACATAACTAAGTTGGCCATATTGTTAGTGTAGTTGATTTCAAAAACATTAAATTAGGGTATGATGGGAAAAAAATTTTAATAGAGCTCAAAGAAAAAGGGAATATAATTTGGGACATATAAAAAAAGAAAAGGAGAATATCTTTTGACGGAGGGAGTAATAATAAGATTAGTGCATGTAGGGTGCCAATTTAAATAATAAATTAGACCCTTGTATCCGCTTGGCATTCCTTGAAATATTGTTCACAATTTAGTGGGTTTTCAGAATAGATCGGAAGAGCATAGTACTTAACAGGCGGTTTGACAACCAATAATAACAATAACATCCATACACGCCACACATGATGAGACATTATGTTATAAAACTTTAGGGAGGTTTTTGGCTTGACTCCAAACAATAATTGTATTTCTTTATATATACATTTTTCTTTTTAATATAAGAGAGAGATAGGAGAATGGTAGGTATGGTTCGAACTCGAGAACTTTCACCCGCTATGTATAATAATGTAGGAAATTGGTTCATAAAAGTCAGCATCGGCGACGGTTTCAGAAGCCAATAGTATTGTACTTAGTGAATAGATGGTCTTGTTTTAGTTATTTTTTCTAAACCAATTTCTAATGAATGTGAAATTAATATTACGCAAACTGCATAATACGTAAAATGTTGGAATCAAAAAATGGAATATTCTATCTTAGAGTCTAATGGATCATTTGATTAATTGGATCAAATTTTAATTAAAACATTTGCATATACGTACAATACTTCTGGAAGACGTTGAGATTTACCCGAAAGATTAGCGAGGATTAAGACATTCTTTGCCCTATTTTGGAAGATCTTTATTGGACAGTTGAGAACTTGAGACGTAATTAAAGAAACCCTGGTGACATAAACATATCTGGCTGAAAATCATATATTAACCAAATTGTCTTTCTTCCCCCCATCCCCCCCCCCTTAAAAAAAAAAAAAAAAACCAATTATCTTAATAATAATAATCCCTAATTCATTAATTCATAATAGGCCCAAGCGCTAGCTACTATATTACATATTTAAAATGAAATCACAAGTCAAAATTACGCCTTCATTTTCTGGACTTGTGATTTCATTTGGTTTAAAACTTCAAACAAGTCTTGCAATTGTGCCAATCTATTGAGACGTAAAAATAGCGAGAACACTTGCAATTAATTATTATTGAATAGCTCAAAAATATTGTCTCCATTTATTCGAGGCATATGCATACTTAAATATCTCTCTTGCTCACTTTTTATTACAAAATAACATAGTAGATAATACATTCATCCCAGTTGATTCATGTATTAATTAGTAGCATTAATTTTCTGTTGAAATGGCAACATAATATCGTGAGGAACAGAGATCAGCCCGCCATCCACTACCAAGTTATGGCCCGTTACAAATGCAGAGTCATTAGAGGTGAGGAACACAACGGCATCTGCTACGTGTTCAACTTTCAAAATATTTCCTTTCAAGCAAGTGAATGGCCCAATTACTTGTTGCACTTCCTCGGGGGATTTCACGCCTACGTTTGCTACTATTGGCGTTGAAACCAACGATGGAGATACACAATTTACACGAATTCCATGCAAGCCAAGTTGTTGGCTAGCCGTTCGGACTATACCCAATACCGCATACTTGGACATGATGTAGTCTGTCATAGTTCTTGAACCCCTCGAGTTATCGGCCGATGTACTTGACGAGCAGACGATGGTCCCCTTCACATGCTTCTCCACCATCACGCGTGCAGCGTGCTTAACACAAATAGCCATACCACGCACGTTGATGTTAAACAAAAAATCAAATTTTGAAATATCGAGATCAAGTATTGTTTGCTCTTCTTTAGTTGTCACAGCAGCATTGCTAAACATGATGTCTAATTGTCCGTATTTTTCGACGGTCCAATCAATCATGTCCTTCACTTGTTCTTCGTCGCTCACATCACAGTGCACGTAATTGCACTTGTCTAAGCCGATAGACTCGGCTAATTTTTGACCCTTCTCATCTTGTATATCAAAAATCACAACTGCCCGTGCACCGTGATTAGCAAAAGCACGAGCAGTTGCCTCTCCAATGCCACTTGCACCGCCGGTGACAATGGCAACTTTGCCTTCATGCTTTCTGATGGGCAAGATTGATTCTGTTTTTGCCATTTTCTTCTCACAAAAGTAGATAAGATAGGCTTATAGATTTTCTATTTTCTTTGAGAATTGGATGAGAATTACCCCTAATTTATAGAATTCTAATACGAAAATGTTTTATGGGGTTCAACATATACTGTAGTTTCCTAAGCGGTAGGTGGCCGCTGTCTATTATTCAAAATTGTAACAATCAACATGTGGGATTGAAATATTGGCAATTTCATAGTTGATTGGCCTTTGAACTTTAATTCGTTTATGAGACTTATCATTGTGAAGTAGCTTTATGACACTTTTGAAGGTGCCGTTATGGCACCTTTGGAAGATGTTAGAAAATGTTTATGTAAGTGAATTACAAAATAATTTAGACAGCTTATATATTCATTTATGTAAGCTATTAACTATACCAGAAGTTACATTAAAAAACGGAAAACTTGTATATTGGCATTATATCTACTACACAAATCACTGTTGATTGACGAAATAACTTTTATATGTAACGGATATGTACATGAGGTTTACTAGTAAAGAAAAATGAATTAAAGATTTTATTGTGCCTATATGATATATAATGTTCAAGAATCTCCAAGAAGTTTTGTATTAATGAAATTATTACTTTTATTTTATATATAAGGGGTATAATAATTATTGAATTCCGTTCAATTACGCTTGTACAGATAATCTTTTGGTGAATAAGATTCTAGTGTGCCAATTAATTAATCTTCTTTAGCCATACAAGAAGTTTGATAATGATGGATTGTAATTTTCACTTTTCTAATCCAAAATGCTTTTCTCAGTTCAACACATACTGTGGTTAATTTCCAAAGTGGTAGGCGGTTGCCATGTATTATTATTTAATTTCTAATAATTGACTATTCAAAAATGTGGAACTGAAATATCTACTGTCATCATAATTGATTGGCCATTCAACTTTGATGTTCTCTATACTTATAATATAATTCAACTTTACAAAATAATTCCGACAGTAAGTTACATTAAAAAACAAAAATTCGTATAGTGACAGCGAAGAAAAAATTAACGAAAGTAGACTATTTCTATTAAAACTGACATGATTTTTTAATTCATTAGAGACCTCAACCGCTATTTATCAAAAGTTAAGAACACGAGCATAAAGGAATGTAAACATTTGGGATCCCAAAGTGCTAATTAAACTTACCCTTATGATGTTGGTAAAAAACTTGCAATTAAACTTTACATAACTTAATAGTAGATTGTTTTTTTGGGTTCTTGGCGTATTTAGTCCCTAAATGTCAGCACTTTTGCAAATGAGAGCATCTCCAATTCATAGTCAAGGTTGAATGTCATAGTTCAAAGTTCAACATGAGAGAGAAACATACAAAAAAATTGATGAGTCTCATATGTTTCATATTTTCTTTTAATCACTTTAATCTGTTTTACCCCATTTTTCTTTACTTTTTCTTCATCGTGTAAAGTGCAATGTTATATATCCACATTTTTTTCACCATGTCAACTATTATTTTATTATTATTTTTGAATTTGTCTCTATCTCTCTCTTCTTTTTTTAATTTCCCTCTATTTTTCTTCATTTTTCTCTCTCTTTCCACTCAATTTCTCTATTATTTTTCTCTTTATCTATCTCATGTTGAACTTTGAACCATGACATTCGACCTTAACTATGCATTGGAGATGCTAAACGTTTAAATTTTAGTGTTGAAGTCCCAAAATGTTTTGTTGTTTGGTGTCACAAATCCTTTGGATGGAAATCATCCAAATTGATGGTTAATTTTTATATGCCTTGTTTGGTTTCGTCACACGAAACAAAACAGTGTCCAACAAATTAAAATATTGAATCAAATAAAACCAAATAAAATAAGAAAGCACTTATAATCTTCTAAATTATTAAAATTTAAAAAATTATTTTCCTTAGAAAATATATCAACACATGCTAGTGCTAATTTAAATTTTTACGTAATAAACAAATAGTATTACGTGATTAAAGTTAAAATAAAAATAGAATTATTTTTCTTATAAGATGAGTTTTTTCAATAGATAATTATCTGGGAAAGGGTTTCTTGTTTAAACTAAAAATTTAATTGGTTGATAATATTTTATTTGGAGTGAGAAAATTGTACTTGATAAGATCCTACACCAAACAGGACTCTGAAGGTTAATGGTCAACTTGGATGATTTCCAACTAAAAGGACTTGTAGCGACAAGGAGCAAAACGTTTTAAGAATTTAGCGCTAAAATTTAGACATATGTTAGTAAACCTACAACATGACGTGATGAAGATGTTGAGATTTACCTCAAAAGCATCATTAGGAAAGACAAAGGAAATGACACAAATAGTTACTAAACGCTAGTCTCCAGTCTCGACACTACAGGAAATATGGGATATAGCCGTGACTTTTGTCGCTACGATAAGCTTAATTGTCGCCGTCATAGGTCTACAGGGACGAGCGTCATTACAATAGACCCGTACCTGTTGCTCTACGCCGACGAGATTTGTTGTTGCTAAAGTGTGTATGCTCTATAGCCACGATATTGTTGCTGTTAAAAATGTGACCCATTCCATCCCCTTTGCACCCAATTGACACGAGGTTGTCCTCGGAATAGGCTCGTCACTTTAAACGTCATTGCTATAGCCATGCCCAGTTGAGACACCACTATTGTTGGAATTAAGTCGTCACTCTAAATTTTTGTGTGTAGCAACAACATAATGGTTACAATACTATGACCCATTTCCTTCCCTTTTCTGCCAACTAAGGTGATGTTGTTGTCGGAGTAGAGTCGTCACTCTAAATCTTTTTCTATAGCAACGATATGTCATTACACGACGCTCTTCCGATAACGATTTCCAACAACAAAGACAATTTTACCATAAAAAATTACGTAAAGAGACAAAACTTATTGCCACTCTAGAGTCTAGCCGATATATATGTACACCGAGACTAATGTTGTAAAAAACATAATCAATAGATTATTGCAAGTAGAAAATTAAAATGCAAAAAAGATGATAAACCCATAGACAAATTAGATATTAAATAACTAGAGGTAGTTACAAAAGATAGTCAAGAGACTATTGGGGGTCCGACTAGCTATAATTACAAAAGGCAATAGTCAATAGGCCCCGTGACTAGTAAGTAATTACAAAAGTTAATAACCTGTTAGTAGACTATTCGGGGTCTGGACAGCTACCCCGAGACTAGAAAGTAATTACAAAAGTTAATAATTAGTGGCCATTGATACTCACAGAAGACAATAATCATTCAGCCACTTAGCTCCATATTGCAGTTGGTGCAGAACATTACCTTTGTCACTTAGTGCAAAAGATAGTTTCTTGAGAATGTCCTATGGGTCTTCCAACCCGTCTTCCACCTCATTGGTAGCTGCTTCATCACTTTCAGTAGGCGGAGGTGGAAATTGGCCCAATACACGTGCAAGTGCCTCCTCGAGATAAGTAATTCTCGCCTCATTTTCTCTGATCCTTGGCCCATTTGCTGTGCACTCGTTGCAAGAGTCGGATTGTGAAGTAGATGCACGTGATGTAGAAACAGTTGAGTGCAATGAAGCCGCACCTTTCATAATCCTTCCAACTCCTTGTTCATGACCTCTCCGCTGTCCAAGAACTTCCCTTAAAATTGCACGTTCGTCCACTGTTGAACCACTAGAGTCAACCTGTGTCTGTTAAATTTCTCGAGCTTGAACAAGCCTAGCCTAAAGGAAAGAAAAAAAAAGGCATTAAATAGTAAACAACAAACCACTAAGCTTGTTTCACGGCCTTGATAGGTACAAAAATATATACTTTGAAAAAAGAAAAAAATGTACAAAAATGAAACTGCAATAAAATAAGCAATCAATAATATTCTCAATGCAAAATTTTCCAAGTAAGCTTTCAAGAAAATTCTCCACATGCAACCACAAAGAAGCATTGATTCACGCCAACTAGAGGGAGAAAAAGAAATGATGTTTCTTGTAGTTTCCTATCATAAAGTAATTTTTCCAATTATGTGCAAAGCATACCTTTCCTTTCACAACTTTCAATCCAGCCGATTATTTCATGTGTATGTGATCCTTCATATTATAAGGCTAACCCAAAATAAAAAAAAGGAACATTCTTGAACAACCATAAAATAATCAGCTGTCAAATACATGTGTTACATATATCTTCACTCCATTAACATAATTAAGAAGCAATGTTTTCTTAACAGTAAGTTAACCACAAAGTTCTTTGATCACTGAAACAAAATGGAAAATGACCATTAATCACATAACAAAGAAACAAAAGAGAAACTTTTATCGCATTAACATAAAGAGGAATATATTTTTTTCGTAATCAAAACCATGCCTCATTAGTCAAGGAAATAAAACATAGAAGCTATAACAAAAAAGACTACAAAAAAGAGCATATTAATTTCCTTCATAAGCTCTGTCTTCATCATCATATTGAACCTTTTTCATTTTTATAACAAGACAAGGATATCCAAGCTTTATGTTTACAAAAATTGGAAAACTTTGCGTAGATTAATTATGCTTACATACATGGTCCCTCTCTGCAGCTGTATTCACCCACTGCAGACTTGGACCTGTGAAACTTCTCAAATGCATCAATAAGACTCAGCCATTGCTGGGTATTGGGATCTCTCTGTCAATTAGAAAATAATAGTTAGTTAAACTTAAGGATATTATGCAGTAAAATGATGCAAATGATCAACCAATATGAAATTAGACCTGAGCGTGGCGTGTAGCAGAAATGCTCTTTGAACCTTGCAAACTTGGGTATTTGGACTTGGACCGGTTGTTCGTGTTAGTTGTGGACCGTTCATATCATAATAGGAATTCAATGAGAGATGCAATTTAAGCATTATATATGATGCAAAAATCAATGAACACAAATCTGTATACGCACTTTAGCTATCAAAGTTCTCGAGAAATCACTTTAACCAATTATTTAAAGAATGACAGAATACAAATATTTACACATACTTTGTCTCTAGGAGTAGAGTAGAACTGAACACATTTTTGCCAATCTTCCATTGAAATTCCACGGTATGGAATGCTCGGGCCTTCTTCCCTAAACCATTTGCGAGCATCAGCTTTAAAATCTCGATACCGGGTAGCTGCTAGACTCTCAATAGCTCCCCAAATCCTTTCCAACTCAGCATCAGATCGACCATCCCCAACATCAAAGAATCCCTAACAAAACAGTATAACATTATCAAATGCACGTCAATATGATGATAGTACATAACATGGATAAATTTTGGTGAACCTACTTCAATGACCAATCGTATGTGTCCCCACAGCTCTCTTGGGGCTCTTATCCACCTCTCATAGTGAGGGGGGATAGTGGCACGCACTTGATTGCCAACTAACCGTGTGAAGAGATGTTGATTGTCCCCAGTTGGTTGATATGTGCGTTCTAAGGCATTGTTTGATCCTCTTTAAATTTTCTCTTTATAAATTCACCTACCATGATTTGACTGTTGATTTGACAACTACTCAACAATTACCATACATTTCAAACTTTAATTAAATATCCACCACTCATTTCAACTCTTTATAAATTCACTTTATAAATTAAAAATTTAAATAGCTTCAAACAAGCCCTAAATCATCAAATTCAATTGGGAGTGGCTTATTTCCATTTTTGCTGAAGGCCTCTTCCAAGTTGAGGCTCCTAGAGACACCACGTCTCTTTGCCTGACGGTGCTACCAAAAAGAAAAAATAAATTGCATTAGTAATAAGTAAAACTAATTTGAACACATTTGCAGTAGAAAACTTGACGCTGAAGGTGATATTTAGTTACCAGACTCGCATCCATTAGGTAGCGGACGACGTGGGGGCAGAGGGGGATCACATCCTCCATCACTGCCTTGAGCAATTACGTCAGCCATATTCCTAAAAATTATATACATAATGTCAACTTCTATCAAAACAGAGAGAACACGACGGACAAATAGTAGGTAAATGACAAGAGTGAGCAAAATTGATAGCCATATATAGATGAACCACAATGGTAAACAGTAGGAACATCAGTGGAAAATAAAGAGGTTTTACTCTGTTTGTGCTTTACCAGAGAAGAAATAGATAACAAACACTATAAAGAACAAGCCTTCTCCATTTTCACATTGACAAGAAAACAGGAAATATGTAGAAAATGACACCATATTTCCTAGATATCTGGTAACTTAGTTAATACTATTCTTGCAAAGTCAGGGCTTTTGAACATGAAAACTAATAATAATAATAACTCAAAGCAACAACTAGACACAGGAAAGCAAACACATCACATCCACAACTCAGGACCAAAAGATATAGCTTCCCAACAATGACCATAAGGACCACATAGTAATAGAAGGATACCAAAAACGCTGGTATACACAGAACAGTGTACGAAAAAGATAATGGGAAAAAGAACAAAGAAAGTCTAAACCGGGTTGAATCTCGGGTTTGTGTCACATAAAGCTAAGAAATTCCTTAGCAAATACACTTGTTGGGTAAAAAAAAAATTATAATAGGATTATTGAAAAAGGAAAAATGCAACCAGACCTTCAGGGAATTCAGCAGAACTCTGGCCTGTGCACTGCTATGCCAACTCGAGCAGGTTGAAGACGACTGCAAAACCCCGAAAAATTGAAGGTTCACACCGAATCACACTCAATGAAAAAATGAAATAAAGGAAAGGGGAAAGTCGATTTCGTATTTTAGCGAGAAATATTACATAAATTTGGTGTAGTAATGTAAAGAATGAGGAGGAAAGATAGAGATGTGGAGCTTAAGGAATGAATTAATGGAGTAGTTCGCACTCACTGTTTTGAATTTCCCCGGTTGTGATTTACACAGACTGAGTAAGGACCATTTGTGGAGAAGGTGAAAAGTATTTATATATATGGTCGGATAGTGCGCCATTAATTTGACTAAAAAACTTTTACGCGCCTTTTGCTTGGCACAGTAAAAGACATTCCCGCTAAAGTTTTTTCCTCTAGACTGTAATGAATACAAATCCCTGTAAAATTTTGTGGACACAATTTGCATATTCTTTTATGGCACGTGGTAAGATTCTTATTATGCCACTGAAGCAATTTGTTTCTTTTTAATTAATTATACAAATGATAGATGTTTTAGAATATTAATTAGATATAATATTTCTTAGGATGCAAACTTTTATAATATTTTTAAAGAATAATGACATATGAATAATTCTAATTAGGCAACAGACTGGGCAAAAATTGACAAAATTGACATGTGTCATAAATGATTACTGTTGATGTAAAAGTTATGTGATGTAACGCGTTGAAAACAGGATTATGCTATGTGTCAACTTTGTTATAAATTTTGTATGATACAAAAAGTTAAACAAAACTGACATGTGACAAAATCCTGATTTTCAAATGATCACATCACGAGTAATGTAAAACATCACGTAATAATCGTACTCAATTCAAAATACATAAAATTAAGTGCGTGCACAATTGGTTTAGGGATTAATGGCATGGTGTAACCCGTTTTCTAGATTATGCAAAACAACTTATGCACTAGTCTATAGATTATTGAGCATTTGATCGGATCATGACACGATCATCACTATCACTGCTATATAAAATAGGAAATGAATGTAAAACATTCACTCTCCTCTTTTATCCTCCATATTTTTTATTAATGTCGATAGTAGCCTTTTAATATTATAATTGATTAGTGTTTAATTCATATAAATAATTATGTCATTAATTAGTATTTTGTGTAATACTAATTAGTGGTTCTCTAAGAAGAGGCTTTCTCTTCTTTAAGGAGAAAAAACCTGCCATGTGGCTACTTGTGATTGGGGGTTGGGGAATTAAATTTATAAATATTTTTCATTAAATAAATTTAACTTGCTTACAAATTTTTCTTTCATGGGTAAACTCTTCCTTATTGAGTTACTTATTTGGAGACTTAGAGGAAAAATTTATTCCATTTACTTTTATATAAAAATATGTTTTTATATTAACAATAATATTTACACAAATTTGAATATACTTTGTCCTAGTGTGTGTGTATGTGTGTATATATATATATATATATATATATATATATATATTGGCAAACCTTGGTCCTTGTAATTTTGTTAAGAAGAAAAGTTTTGATTGTGCTTCTAATTTCAAAAGAAAAAACAATTAGATTTACATGCTCCCTTTGGGGGGGTCACGTTCCCGCAAATTTCACAATATTTTCGAATATCTTATATTGATTAACAAATTTTATAGTAGAAGCTTCAAGACAAATAGTGGAGACTGGACGTAAAAAACAAACAAATAACTGTTAACTTGATAAAGCTAATTACTTAAACTAACAAGTTGAGATCGGTTAAAGAATCACTGCAACTCAGTTTCTCAATAAAATGGAAAGAACTCAACAAATTATATTAATATGTATTTTTCATTGATTACTAAATTGAGCAAAATTAACCTTTTCACGACAAATTGTTGGAAAGCAATTAGACTAGAAGGTAAGTTGCTAATGTTATATAAAATTAGAAATACATTTATAGAGAGGTGGACAGAATGACTGGTAATACCACTCAAGGGCGAATAGACATTCCACCCAGTTCCACTACCCACTTCTACTAAGGCTGAGCTTAATAGGAGCAAGAGACTTGGTGGAAACAACCAGAATGAAATATTATTTAATCGTGGAAAGACAGGTTGTCACTACATGCAAAACTCTACTCCCTTTGCGAGCGTGTTTCAACTCATGGCTTGTCTTACTTCTCAAATATTATATCTTCAATTATCTACAAAATTTTAGAAATAACGGAGTGAGTACGAAGTACTCAGTGAGTAACAAAACCCATTGATTCACCTTTTATTTGAAAGATTATTTTCAAGAAAACAATTCAATGCACAAAGCTTTTCAATGCACAAGAGGGCCCTTATCACCAGTTAACTGATTCCCGTAGTGCGCACAAGAATTATATCAATTCAATCATAGCCATGTACAATTAAGTAGATCCACAATTAGTGATTCAATTGCAATAAATGAATCTTTCTTTTCAATGCAGCAATTCCATGTTTGTTTTACGGAATATTTCAATCAAAATCATGTTTCTCTATCAAAACATCACAGATGCAAAAGAAAATCAAAGCATTAGTTACTCACCTCTATAATTTGATTTTTCCAAAAGATTTTTTGAGTTGTCTATAAATGCCCTCAAAACCTCCATTTTCCTTGATCAAAGTGATATTTTAAATTGTATTTATTATATATATGAAGAGAGACTGTTTCCAAATGCAAAGCTAGATGTTTAATAAGTTTAAAGGGTTATTAGTTCTTGCTATCTGACTTTATTAGTTTCGAGAGAAATTTTTTCATAGTATATGTAATCGTCCAACTAACAATTACATTATTGTTTGATTGATGGTAAAAATTAATTATTTCTTCTTGGATAACGTAATCAGATAAAATTTTACCGTAACAAAAAAAGATATAAAATTTCATATTGTTTATTTTTTAAACAAAATTTTGAATGGGGCCTTTTTAGTAATCCTAGAATAATTAATATGATTTTAATAATTTAAACTTTGAACTATTTACTTTTTATGCTTAAAAGTATGGGAAAAAATGAAATTTTCTAAAAAATTTTCAAAAGGTTTTTTTTGTCAGTAAGCCATATATATATATATATATATATATATATATAATTTTCAAATACATTCCATTATTTGAAAAGAACATATTCAAAAATTTAATAATAAATTGCTATCGTGCCCTTTTTGTATAAATATAAAATTGTCACGCATAATTAACATTCATTATTTGAAAATTAATAAATTTTAAAAGTCTAAATGTAATTGTTCCTCATAATTAGTATTCATTGTGAAGTTAAAGGATGTTAGATGTAATTAGTCTTGTGTAGTTAGTAAAATTTGTTGTGTCAATATAAATATACATACATAAAAAGTGATATCCTAGTAAAACATTTAGATTTCACCTTTATCTCTACATTTTTATTTTAATTTCCAATTTGCATTTACTTTTATTATTGCATGCAATAATTCTATAAATTTAAATATATTTAAATACTTTGAACAACCATAGAAGCATATACATATATAATAGTTTTATTCTAGTATTTCATAATATATTTAGAAAACACCCGATTCTTTTTTTGTTTTATAACGTTTCTGGATGGGGCCTAACCGACCAGGGTCAGGGCCAGCCCAATTTAAACGTAACCCCAACATCATTAAAACATGTAAGAAGAGATGAGTCAAATTTATTTTATGTATTATTTGAAGAAAAATTGTATGTCAAGTAGTTGTTGAAAATACAATTGCATCATATATTTCAATCTCAAAATTAACTTAACAAGCACAAAGCGATTTGTTGTCGAGTCTAGCCTATAAAACTCAATAGCGGTGAAGTAGCCTGAAAACACATTCTCATGCTATTTTTCTAAATAAGCAGCTGTAAGGTTGCCGATTTGGTTTTTAGATAAAAAGATGTTACACTACAAAAACCCGACGGAGCGCCGAATAACAATTACTAAATGGCTAAAACCAAGAATGAAAACTGACCCGCACACCAAAAAAACAAGATAAAGATAAAGCAAAAAAATAAAATGCCAAAACCACATACAACCCACTAACCACAGCAAGAAAAAGACACAATAAAGGACCCCAATTAAACCAAATTCCAGCATGTCAGGCAAAGGATCTTAGGCCACGGAACACCATAAAGCAACCAAAAAACAGCAGTAAGAAGCCGAGCACGAAGGGATGATCATCTACGTCGAGGCAACTTCCAATGCACAAAGCAGCCTTGAACTTACTTTAATATCCTAACATCAAAACCAGTGACTACCAAGATAAGAAACTTGTAGCATATCAGGCAGCAAAAACCTCAAAACATGGAAACATCTTTCACAGAAAGCTTGCTGGAAAATTCAAGAAAACATTATAACCACCAGTCACATGCACCTTCTTCCCACATTAATAAAACATCCCACTCCAACAATGCAACAGAGAGCATAATTGAAAGTAACAATTATGTTATCACCATAAACTAAACCAATTACAGAAGAAATGAGGACCCTTATTACACCAAATCAGGTCAAAGCAAGAAGATCGGAAGAGCACTATTCTTCTAGACATTGTTACAGTCAATGAAAAGATGCTCATCTCATCCCCACCCCTCCATCCTATATGAAAAGTTACTTATGAAAAAGAAATTCTCTGGTTGAACACCTACACCCGTGTCAACATACTCATCCCCAATTGCATCATTTATCACCTCTATCATCTCATCCGTTATGCCCATCTGAACATTCTCTGGTTGCACAGTAGGCTGATGACCCAAAGACTCCCCGTGGTATATCCATCTGACATAACTCTCTGCAAACCCATGGCGTAACAAATGAGCATCGACAATTTCCAATGGCTGTTTCTCATGGTTTAAACAGTTCTTACACAGACATTCAATCAACCCGCGGTCATTTACCAAAGGTCTAATCCTGCTTATAAATGAGTCCAAACCAGCGCGACACTCATCAGATGTCAATCGATTTCTTATCCTTGTCCAACTTTTATCAAACTCCATATTTAATATTTACTGTAAAAATGTAAAACAACAATGAGATCTTTGCATGAATGTAATTTTGGAGCATACGCATTGCAGAAACGAAGTGTAATTGAATAAAGTAAGAAGATAGACCCTTGCATGGTCAACTAATTATACTGTCAACACTTTCTTTGGCTAGGCACAACCAAGTAATAACCCAATTGAATTTCAGGACACAACAAAGGTTTTGAAAGTTCAGATATCCCATTACATGATTGTTGAAAAGGTTGTGAGAATACCTATCAGCTTTAAATAGGATCAGATTCTCTGGAGTTTAAATAGTAATGGGAAGTATAATATTCATAGTTGTTTTGAGTTCCTGAGATGTAAAAAAGCCAGAAATCTATCTATGAAATTCATATGGAAAGATCATATTCCTTCTAAAATTTCCTTTTTTTTTTCTTTTTTCTTTTACTTTTTTTTTTGGGAGAGGGAGGGAGGACTCTAATGATACCATGCAGCAGAAATTGCCCATTTTTCGGCCTCTAACTGTCACTTTTGCATAAATTCAAAATCAATTGACCATACTTTTCTTAGTTGTGTACGGCAAGTTAGTTTGGCAGTACTTGTTTGAGGCATCAGATAAGCAAGTGCCTTCTTTTGATTGTCCAATACATATCTTCATGTACCGGATGATGAAATATAAGAAGAAACTTGATAAATCAGCACTTATTATGCCCATGCTTAGTCTTTGGCTTTTACAGAGTAAGACTAATAACATCATGAGGGACAGATTATCAGTAAAAAGGCCAAGATTGATAATATAAAGAAATGGGCAGACAGATAATTGATTTAGTCAGTCAAAACCACCATTGGCTAGTGAAGATCAACTGATAAATTGATTTAGCAGTCTGAAATAGGAAAAATAACTTAGCCACTGATTTTTTACATGAAATACCGTAATCTTTTAGTAGAGGTAGAACATTAGATAGGTGGATCGGATATGTCCAGAGTTGACTCACAAACCATAAGTAAAGAAGAATGACAACAAAACGGCCATCAACAAAAGAAACAGAACATAGCAGTAGACAGCAGCACAAGCAGATTTCTAAAATTGCACAAGAATTAATATGTCAGCAGCACCATTAGCCAATGGAAAGTAACTGGTAAATTGATTTAGTAATCTGAAATAGAAAAAATAACTTAATCACTGATTTTTCACATGAAGAAATACTGAACAATAATCTGAAATCAATACAAGCGAGGTAATCTCAACAATAATCTGAAATCAATACAAGCGAGGTAATCTCAAACTAAATATGTGATCAAAGATATGAAACACCAAACATTACAAACAAATTTCACAAATCAAGATATTTCATAAGCTAGACAATGAATGAGAGGATGCAACTATTTAAAGAAGATGTTAGAAAGAAGATTGATTAAAAAGCAAAAGAAAGGGGGAATTTTTCATATTTCCTCAAACTTGGTCGAATGACACTTCAAATATTGATATTGGCCATCATTACAATTTGTTGTTATTGGGAAAACCGGGTAAGCTAAATATAGTTAATTACCAATTCACTTACAATTGCTTTTTATAATGATAATGCTGTTTTTACTTTTAGTAAGGTAGGTGAAGCCAGACATATGTGACTGGGTACGCACAAAAAATAAAACCACAAAGATTAAGAGAATGTTAAACCCCTAGGTCTAGCAATGGTATTTTGTCATTAGCAGAAATATATAAATTTAAACAAACTGAGATGATGATGATGATGATGATGATGATGGCCGCCATAATATTAACAATGACGATTACACAAACCGTTGATTTATCTACTCTAGTACAGTAATGGACACTTACAATATAACATCATTTAAAGAATATAAATTGCATATAAGTTTAGGCACTATTAGTTCAGAAACTTATAAAATAGTTTTTACTATTATTATTAATTTAGAACTACCACATAACTTCAAATGATGACTTTTAAAAATGAATGATCATATCATTTATACTCAATTTCTAACGGAATTTTAAAAAGGAACGATAAATACAATTTACAAGACGTTTTGAAAGAAGGTCAGTAATGTTCTAATAGTACTACCATAATGGATCACTCGAAATTCTCTAACGACTCTAGTTATCTATAAGAAGATAACTAGAGGACTTTCTCAAAAAAATAATAATACAATAAAATAATAATAATAATAAATAAAAAGGAAAATTACAAAACTAGCACCTGTGAAGACATTTCAAACTTTCTAGTAATTTATTTTAACTAACTAATTCAACCTCCAATACACCTGAGAAAAATATTGACTTGCACATTTCTTTTTCTTTTTTTTTTTAACACAATGAATTTCATTTCACAATTAAGCATTTACAACTGAAGAAAAGAGGGAGTTTTGTCAAGCCTTTTCCAACCAAAAACAGAAAATGTAAAATGGGCTACTCTAATAATTACACAAAAAATAACACCAACTTTCCAACAACAACAAAATTACCAGCAGCAGTCCAAATCAGTGTTCACCAGCAGCACCAGCAGTGCAGGGAATACTAACAGCAGCCCAGGTAAAAAAAAAAAAAAAAACCACTAATGCCATCAAAAGAACCTATTCCAACAAACCTAGAGTTCAATTCACAAAGCCAAATCAATTCCAATAGTACAAAGCAAAGTCAAAATCTAATTCAATATGCCAAAACACAAAATCCAAGCACTCAATCCAGAAACAAGTCCTCCAAGTCCCCAAAAAAAAAAAAAATATCAGGAGCGAATCATCACGAAGCTGCCAAATAGTGTCACGAACTGATCCAAAATAGCTTCCACATTTGTTTAGAGGACAAAATAGCTTAAATCAATTATTATTATATTATGTATAATGGTGGGTCAATCTGCAAGAGCCATTAATTAATTACAAAAACGAGTAAAGGCTAAAGATACTGTTCTTCTTCCCAAATAATTCTGATTGTTCCAATTCAAACCTACAGCTTCTTTTCATCCATGGCAGCTGAATCTTCAAAACACTAAATCCTAATAGATCTTAGCCTAGATTCAACCCTCTGTCTCCCAAGTAAGACAAAGAATTTAATAATTTCATAACATTAACTAACTTCATATACTTAAATAATAGAACTTGTAGGCTGAAAAGGCAAGCTTGCAACTAACTCAGCACACATTAGACCCACCGAATGGATCAAATTCCAATATGGACAAAATAAAGAACACAAAATTAGGGCAAATCTTGACAACGAAGAAAAGAGAAGTAAAATTCGAAGACCATACCTAACGAGTGAAGGAGACGGCTGTTTTCTAGTGCTAAGGATCAATTAATTAGTAGTTTTGTCATTTTGGTGCAATCCCTTGATTCTGCAGCCTAAATTTTTTTCGCGGCCAAACGGCCCGACAAATGAATGGCTGGGTTTTGTATGAATTCTATCTATAGTGATGCTATAGACATGTGGGTCCCATTTCTTCGAAAATTTCTGCCAACAATTCAACGGCGAGAATAATTGATTGCTATAATAATAATTCAAAAGCCGACGACACCCCTGTCGTCCCTTAAAGCCAGCGGCGACTGTCTTTCCTTAGCGACGGCCATGTCTTCCTTTCACAAATGAAAATTGGGTGGCAGACCTCCCACCAAACTTCAGTGTTCATAGGGACGACATATTATTTGTGGGTATAAAGCGCCATAATACAGCGACAACTTTGTATAATTTGGGGACGCCGTGAGTCGTCTTTGTCACTTTATGGAGACCATATGGAGATTGTCTTTGTAGGTTCAGCGTTTAGCGGCGACGTCCTGGCTATAGAAGCAACGGAGTCGCCGGTGTAACCCCTAAACCCAATCGCCTCCACCAAAAAGGGGTCGTCGGCATACATGGTCGCCTGTAGGGAAGCTTCCTTTTTGTCGCTAAGTTTTTGTCACTAGTGCTTATACTTTTTATAGCGTAAGGGGCTAGTTTGTAACATCCCATAAAATCTTATAAAGAAATTAATCAATATAATCGTTTTTTTGATAATAATGGGGAATTACTTAAATTTCAAGGTTACATGATCATGACTCAATTGAACACTAAGAAGTAGAATGTGATAATATAATTGTATCGAATTGTAAAATTACAAGTTTGTCACTCAATTGAATGACAAAAAATTGGAATATGACAATATGATCATATTGAATTATTACAAGATTGTTACTCAAATAAATGCCATGAATTAGAAAATGATTATTGATTACATTATCGATATTTTGATAACAAATTGGAATTAGAAAGTGGTTATTGACAATATGATCAACATTTTGACAATAAATTGAACAACTACTTGAGTTTGCATCAATTATGTCACAAGATTCAAAAACTGTTACTCGAGCGATGGCTAGAGACAAGAATGTGACTATTGGTTAGTATGACTTGAAATATAACCACATAATTGTAAAATCATATTAAGTAGGAGGACCTCAAGTAACATGGATCAAAGTATCATAACTTAATTATAAGACAACACAAAGTATAAGAACTGCTCGAGTAATAAACTAGTGAACCGCTAAAGTATATAGTGTCAAATCGCGCCACGTGTTGTATTCTAATTGGCGGAACTCAAAGATTAATTAAAAACAACTAAATCCGGACAATTATAAATAGAGATCTAGAGGGGAAGATTTCTCCAACCATCCTAATATCTCTCTCTTTTCCTCTCCACATCCATAGTGAGACCAACCATCTTGCTTTTTAATGACAAACCTCAAGCTTTTCAAAATTCATCCAAATACAGTAAAGGAAGAAAAACAACCCTTAAAACTTAACAAACACTTAGTTTTGAACTTGAAAATAACATCTCTTCATGTATATAAGGAATCCAGCTTGAGATACCACTTTGATTAAGGAAAAATAAAGGTTTTGAGGGCACTTGTCAACAACTCAAAGAATCTTTGGGAAAAATCAAGTTAAAAAAGTAAGTAACTAATGTTTTGATTCCCCTTTTGCATTCATGAAGTTTTGATAAGATAAACATGGATTTTGATTGAAGTCTTCCATGAAGTGAACATGGATTTTGATGCATTGGAAAGAAATATTGAGTTATTGCATTTGAATCACTAGTTGATGCTCTACCCATCTTGTTTTTGCTTTCCTTTGTTGACGTACTAGGAGTCATCTAATGATACCGAGATGGGTAACGATTAGTATGGTATTTGCTTTGTATTTTATTGTTCTATGTGGAAATTTCAGTATGGGTCAACTAGGATTTGATTGTGGATCCATTTAAATGTAGCCATGATTAAATTGATACTGAATGAAATGAATCTTGTGTATACTACGAGTAGAATTTAACTAGTGATAGGGCCCTCTTGTGCATTCAAGAGCTTTGTACATTTCATGGTTTTCTTGAAAATAAATCTTCCAAAGGAAAGGTAATTCCTAGGGTTTTTTCCTACTGGGTCTTTGCGCTCTCTCTTCTTTTCTACAATTTTGTAGAAGATTGAAGGCATGATCTTTGGAAAGCAAGCCATGAGTTGGAGCATATCCGTGAACAGGAGTAGAGTTTTGCATGTAGTCAAAACCTATCTTCGAAGCTACTACGAATCCACTTATGCACTTAATACCTTTTATGTCCACATCTCTATAATATATATTTTCACGCCTTATAATATATAAGACAAAATGAATGTGTAATCTTTGATTTAAAGCTTGCTTTTCAACGTAAAAGCTTTCCAATGGTTTGGCTCGGCTAACTAATCAATGACATATACCTGTTAATATAAATTATTGTGATCTTTACATTCTATTAAAAAACCTAGTTATAATGATTCTTTAAAATTAAATAACTTATTAGTTTAAGTAATTAATTAGCCTTATAGAAGGTTAAACAATCCAAAGGCAAGAAAAATTCGTTTTGTACGTCCCGTCCCGGCTATTTGTATTGAATCTTTCACTCTCGAACGTGTTAACCAATATAAGATATTCAAGAAAATTGATAATTAGTGGGGGCGTGACAATGTTAGAACTATTTATTCTTTCTCATGACTGATTATTGGAGATTGTTCTTCCGATCTCGTCAAACTGATCTTTTCTTTCGTCTTTTGATATTGCTATTGTCGTTATATTTCAATAAATTTCATGTTCGGTGGTCTTTCTTTGGTTATTTGCAAGGTATGTCTCTAAGGACCGTCACACTTTTGGAAGTTGGGGATAAATCCATTGTATCGTATTCTTTTGGCTTCTTACTAATGTTCTGATTATATTTTAGCTTCTTACAAATTTATATTTTTAGTCTCTTGCACCACTGTGTTCCATAGGCTTATGATTGGATTTTGTATATTTTCTATTATTTCCCTGCTGCTTGATTTTTAGATTAGTTTACTTTCACATTTTAATGTCTTCTTGATCAATTTATATGAATTTTCCCAATTTGTGTAGGGTATTGAGGATTGACGTATGCAACCATGGCAGACAGTTTTTCTATAAAAAGCTCATAGCTCCATTATGGAGCTCAAAAAATGAGCTGGAATGCCAACTTGGAGAAGGACCCAAGCCAAATTGGCAAGCCAATTTCACCACCCCCATCCCCCATCCTTTTGAACGAGTCCACTAGAAAATTGAAACCAAAACATATACCCACCTAACCCAGAGTTCAAAACCCACGATCCTTTCTCCCAAATTTGGTCCCCCCTTCTCTCTCTCAGCTCCTCTTCCCCCCACCACCCACCACCGGATCTCAACGCCAGACAGCCGGCGACGCTGCATCGATGGAGGACACCTACCGGCCCCCAAAATCCGTGCGCGTTTTCACTCTAGGTAATTATCCCTTTCTTTCTTTGTCTTCGCCCTGTGATTTCTTAGCCGGATCCAAAGTCGGCTGCCGGCCAGGTCGCCTCTTCCATCCAGGGAAGATTGCATTTCAGATTGTGTGTTTTATTGGCCAAATTCTTGTTTAGTTAATTTTTTCTTACTTTTACTGTGTTACTGCCTCGAAGTTCCTGTACTTGTGACTCCTCAGGAATGTACAATATATTGTCAGTTGGTTACTCTAGCATATTTCACCAAATAGTACAGCAATGTTGATTAAAATGTGTGGTTAAAATGTGTTGGTTAAGGGAATGGGGTATTAGTTATATATACCCATGAAATGTATCTATAGACTGTCTAGTATTTGCCTTCTAAGAGTGTTTTGGAGTTGTACATGATACGCTGAAAAGACTAATATTTATACAGTGCTAATATTTAAATAATGGTAACATTTAAGTTTAAATATCATTTCTAGTGAGTTATGTCTATAATTTCAATTCATCTCTAATGAGCATTATTGACTAAGAAAACATAGCAAACAAGAGAGAAAAACACAAAATTGGAGTAAGAAAGAAAAATGAGTAATGACTGAGAAATTTGTAATTTTATTTTTTATTTTTAACTATCATGATTACTTTATTTAATTAATTAGACAATCATTTAACAAGTTTCCAAAACCTGTGAGAACAGGCCAATAAGTTTGGACGCAGTTATTCTCGCCCATGTGCTTTTTACTCTTCATGCATTACCTGAGAGTGCTTTCATATGCTGTTTTAGTAGTTATTAGATTAGTTGATTGCATTTAGTGAGTTATATTACTGTATTTTGGTCCTTGATCAGTGGGACATTCCTGTGTACTGGTGTCTGGTGGCTAAGATTGTTAATTTCATAATCAATTATACAAATTCTTTCCAAAAAAAAAAATCATCTAACAAGTCTAACTGATGGTAACTACATTAATTATTATCATATACCCCGTTTCATGATAACATATACTCTATTTTAACTCATCTTGGCTATTGATTTTTAATTGCAGGCGCATGCTCATCTTAGCTTGGACTTTTGATTAGTGCATGGTGCTGGTGACACATTGTGGAAACAACATTGCTCCATCTCGTGGAAGCGAGAAATTTAAGGGCTTAGCTAAATGATGTATTTCAGTTAACTTGTGATTCGTTAACTCAACTGGGCCTTGTTTGATTTATAGGGATTTCATTTAATATCGTAAACATTATATATACACTAGGATTCAATTTTTTATGTGTAACTCGTTAACTCATAAGTACGCGTAGTAAGTACAATATTGTCTTGAAAAAAATTCCTGGTTCCTTTGCTGCTTTTAATTCATTTTGAAATTGCATGGTGTATCTTGTTTTTGTCTGCTTATTATTTGTAGTTACTTGCAAGATGGTTATGTGTTATTGGTAATCAATTTGTTGCCTTCAAGAATCAAGTCTTGATCCTGGTAATGACCAAAACAAAATATACTAAAACAAGCAGCTAGACCACTCCATAGATATTTCAAAGTAGCTAGTACTAGCACCACAATCTCTCCCAAATAAAGGACAACCTTGATCAATCAAATGTTACAAATGGCTGTCAATCTACATCATATTTCACTAAAAGACCAGAAATTACAATGGCATGAAATATTTACAAGACATGGCTATTTACTGTTTGGTTCATCATGGTCCTTGGAGGATACAACATTAAAGCAAATGTAAGGTTGCTAATTGTTTCAACCTTCCCACTTGTCTTTACTGTAGGAATCATCATCTTCAATATAGTCGATCTCCCCTTGGCAATTGTCGTGTGCTCAAACAGTTCAACGAGTCATTCTCCCTGCTTGGTCATGCCATTTATGCTTAGTATGGAATAAGCTTAGAAGCTTAAATGAACCTTCAGGCTTAGACAACTAGCCAAATCACTACTACTTTCAGTAAACCAACAGATATAAAACAATAACAAAATAAATCTAAAGGAGAAGTGTCAAGTAAGAGCCTACTAAAAAATCAAGTCATGAGCTATTAACAAAAACTCATACATACATAGTGCAATGAGAAACAAGGTGCAAACAAAATTCAAGATGAGAAAAATTGAGTGAGTTAAAGGAAAAATTGAGTAAATTATTTCTCTGACCAATGCTTTGACAACATAGATGTTTTCTGTTTCTGAATTTCACTTCTAGTTGACCTTTACATGATACTTACTCAAATTTGAGAACAAATTGCAGCCATTTGTGTCTAGATAAATTTGTCAAAGTAGAACAATATACATTGGTAGCAGGGCATTGGAAAGATTATCCTTTAAAGGCTAAATTAAATCACTATGAAATTTGTTAAAATGCTCAATCTAAAAAGTTTAAACATCAGAAAGAATTCATATAAAAGTATTCATATTTCCCTCTAGAAAAAAAAAAGAAAACTAAAAATCAGGCTTCTAATGGTATATCGAATAGAATGAAATTTACAACTAAGGAAAAAAAGGGAAAGATTGTGTCTTTACCTTTTGAACTTTCTAGCTATTGTTAGGGAGAAATAAGTAATGCAATAAGAACCAAAGTGCAAAGATAATTCAAGCTGAGAAAAATTGTGGGTTAAAGATTTCCTTTGACCAATGCATTGACGACAAAGATGCTATAGCAATATTTCGCAATAAGTTTTTCCTTCTGTTTCATGAAGAATGCAACATAATGTCATTCATCTAAATATACACATAATAAAATATACACATAATAGAGTAGCCAATCAACACAAGAACTCGAATTTCCTTCAACTCTACCAATAACTCATCACCAAATTTTATCCAAAATCCTACATCTTTCTACTGACTAATGAAAGACAGAACTAATACATTCAATCAAAGCAAATTATGCTCTTATTCCATTCATCTTTAATATAGTTGTCTATCTGCATAAACACCAATTATAAACTGAAATAATCTAACACAAAAATTAGAATTCTGCAAAGACAAATCTATCAAAGACAAGAAACTTGATAATTAATCACAGCTTCAAAACAGTGATAAATAAAACTAAGAAACCAGGAAATTGGGGGCAACGAAATGGGCTAGAAACACTGTAACTCTTGTTGGCTATGGTGGAAGAAGACAAGCTGGAACATGTAATTCCATTACCAATTTGCAGGGAGTTTATGGGAAAATGACATTGTATCACTACATGATCGACTTTCCACCAACAATTAAGTACTTAATATAAAATAGGAAAATGAAACAGCAGCACATAACACAATATGGAAACAATATTGAAACCAAAAACATCTTCCAAGTTATAAGTTTTTCTCAAGCATCAATTAACATCTTAGTATGGCGACAACTTCCAAGTTCAGATTTTTTTCCCCCAAAACTTCAACATGTATTCGTTTCTGCCTTTTATACTTCTTGACGTGCTTGGCCGACTATTTCAACTACGTGCATGGTCAAGTGTTTCAACTAAAGTTGACTCAATTTTTACACAATATTGATATAATTCAATCAGTAAATGTACCATACATTTACCTTAAAAAAGGGAGCGAGTTCTGCTGCCAAACGGAGGAGAAAATGTTGCTCCGCCGGTGCTGGGTTGAGCTGCAACTGGAGGCCCAATGCAATTCAAAAATATGAAAAACTCATAACAGAAAATCAGTCAATAAAAGGCACAAAGGGGAAGGGAAATTTGCCTGGGCATAAGGACCGAGCTCGCCGTCTGTGCTTCTTCTTCTTCTCCGTCGTCCGACCAAGTTCACCGGCCATCCGTCTCCCGATGGGGCCTCGACCAGTTTTCAGTTCGTTTAGAGGGGGGGGATTACCGGAGATTTTGGGGTGGGGATGGCTTGGGTGGGCTAGGTCACCTTGTCCGACAGGTAAGAGCTGCTTCGCCGGCCGCCGGAATTGGCCGTGGTGGGGTGGATTTTCTACCTTGACGACGGAGAGAGAAACCGAAAGGGAGCGAATTGGGGCGGGAGGGGATGTTTTCTGAAATGGGAGGTGGGGTTTGGGGTGGGGGTTTTGTCGGATTCAATTATTTTGCGTGTGGAGCCGTCTAATTGGGAGGGAAATTTCCTTTACCTAGGTGGCTTCTCCAAGTTGGCATTCCAGCTCATTTTTTGAGCTTTATAATAGAGCTACGAGCTTTTTATAGAAAAATTGCCATGGCATAAAAGTGCCCAAATCTTCAATCTATACAAGGATAATAACTCACTAATTTCATGTTGATGCTTTTATCCCGAAATTTATTTTTAGAACATGTAGTTTCATCTAGCATTATATTCTCTTGAATATATCAATAAGGAAATGCTCCTTAAAGAATACTTACTACTAGATACTATGCAGTAAGCATTTTAGGACTTCTATACTAAAACTGAATCTCTACATCACAGTAAATTAGTGGAGGGAGTTATCCAAAATGAGTTCCTTGCATGACTGTTGATAGTGGGCGAACTTACTAAAAAATGTTGAATACTTTACTAGGACAAAGCAGAAGAGGACTCTTAAAGTGCCTATGTTTTATGTGATATTGGTGTAGGGTTCTAGCATTTTATATAAACGTTTCAAGCTGCCTTGATAAATATAAATGACTGTCAATGATCTAAATTTTGTTTATGCTCGCATGGTTTATCGTTAGCAGTGCCTTCTTGCTGATTCTCATTATGATGAAATATTGAAGCTGAAGCATAGAGGCACAAAGGGCAAAAAAAAAATGTTTTATATGCTAACCAAAGTGTTAACTTCGCAAGGTATCTTATGTATTGGGGGATTCGATCTACTAAGCTACTCAAGCTCCAATTATATAGCTTCTTTCATCCAATGTAAGAAAATCTCTTATTCTCCACCATTTTCAAGAATAGTCCTTCACCCAGTCATGTATACTGAAGTTTAGACTTTATTTGAGCAAAATTGGGTGTGACTATAATTTACAGTAATCTCTCAACAAGTTCAGGACGCCTTCACTTTCTATTATAAATCTACGCTAATGTAAGCAAAAACTAACATGGGTTTCGCGCATTGCGTGTACGGGCACTAGAGAGTGAGAGTGTGTGTGTGTGTAAGAGAGCTAGTAACGTTACAAAATAATCAAGTTTATATTTAATGTTCAACTAATTATATGTGAATAATAAATACAGTTAACTTAAAGATTTATGTGAATACAAGTTTAAGGTTATGGCGTTCCAACTATTTACAATTTTCATAAATATTGATATTGAAGCTTTTATGATGGCATCCTATAGATTGAGCAACTGATTAATACATTATTATCGAACCATTTCAACATGCAACATATATATACACACACACGTGTATTATATGTGCTTGGCATGTAAATTAGCCATAATTATTTTATATTTTCTTTATATGTAAAGGTGCATTCTTTATTTTTATTTTTATTTTTTTTTGTAAAATTAAAATTTGAAAAGATATAACTTATAAGTCATTGATTTTCGATTACAACAATTTACCTACACAAAGAATTTTATATTGATTTTCACGATCATCAATATATTTTTATTTTTTGCAAAATTAGATTAATTATTGTTTGAGAAAAGCTAGCGTTAATAATTCATATTTTTCACTTTGTAATTATTTACGTTTTATAGTATTAAAAGAAGATGAATCTCCCTTCAATGAAAAGAAGATGAATGAAACAAATATGGTGATACTATTAAATTTCAAAATAAATAGTATCATTTTATAGAATCAAATCAACTAATATTTAAAATAAAAAAACTAGTAACACATATTTGAAATTATATCGTTAGTATTATGTCTATTGTTTAATTTTAATTTGACAAGATATTGGAGTTCATAATGGAACTAATCATTTAAGACTAAACTAAATTAAATCAAATTTCATACGAATTATTGAGGACTCAATTGCACTAATATAAAAAGATTGAGTTGTATGTGTAAATTGAAAATTAAAAAATGTAACTTTTACCTTAAATTTTTGATGTACTTTTATGGACTATACATTTATAGATATCTCTTTCTAATTACTTAATATCAAAGTTCATGTTAAAATCTTCATTTGGCACCCATATTGCATTTTTTCAACTTTCAAATATTGATAATTTTATCACGAGAAGCAAAAAGAAAACAAAAATAGATATGCTTTTGAAAATGATTGCACTTTTTGCAACTTTTATTATAGTATAGTTAGTACTTATATCTATGGTACATCAAGCTTACTAAATTGTACTTAGAAGGGTAAATTTGGAAACTAAAAAAATTGCCGTCCATTTGTACTTTGTGTTAGAAATATTGTGCAATTCAAATAAGCCACTTATATATACACACACACACTACGGGGCATGCGTGCATTGCACTCATGTTGTCCATCGTCATACTTCTATTTTGTGTAAAATTAGACATACTAATAATAATGGGCTAAAATAGATAAATTAAAGTTTATCCCCCCTTTTTTTTCAAAAATTCTAGGGAGACATGAAACATGGACATTAATATGTGACATTGTTATGTGGCACACTTGTATTGGATAATGAAAAAGTAGTCATGTGATCATCATCTAATGATTGTGTGCCATATAAAATGTCGCCTCTTAATGTCACTTTTACATGTCTCCCTATAATTGCTCTTTTTTTTAAGAAAAAAATTAACTAAATTAAAATTTTGCCCTTTAATTGGACTCAAAACCTACACATGAAGCATGTAGATAATACATAGAGCTGGAAAAGCAAATGCATTGAAAATCGAATAAAACTTATAAGTGCATACCATATCTAATTGTGTATAGAGGATAATGGACACACGAATATTTAAAAGCCATAAACCTTAAGAGTTTTCTTTTATATTCAATGATATCCTTGGATGATGAAAATCCTTCGTCGATTCACTTTTCAGCAACGTGCTACTACTTCTTGCAATTGGAGCATCCTCATGTCCAATGAGTTAATACATTCGATAACTTGATCCACAATAGTCTCCACAACAAGCAATTCCAAGGCCTTATCTATCTCCTCGAGTAAGACTTGAACATTTTATTTTTCACATAATAGTTGCAGCTCATCTGTCAAAATTTCTCAGCAAATACAATAGACATCTAAAATATGTAGTAATAATAAAGAACGGGAGCAAATTATTTCTTAATCATGTACTACTGAAAATTATTTCAATTACATGTAGCGAGGCCTACAGTTAACCGTTTGTATTTGACTGAAGAGTAATTGCCAACGCTAACCAATAATGCAAAGAAAAACCACGCAAGAAATGTAGATATTTTGTCTCTTCGAGTTACTCTAGCTTCCTAGCTACTTTTGGGTAAAAAAATATTTTTGGCAGACACGTGACAATGCAATTGAAAGCATCTCAATTTAAAATCTAAATTGGTCAAAGAATGTCCACCCTGGAATGCATAAAATGAAGAACTACTTGAATGTATAGAAAGATTTTACTCATGAAACTACTATAACCAGTGATGGATGACATGAATCACGCATGCTTGTCACAAAGACGTATGTGGAGTAATGGAAAGTGTAATTCTGCCATAGCATAATCCCAATGCAGGATCTGAAACTCGTGATGCAAGAAGAAAGTTATTTCCTCACTTTGGTATTTTGGCTTATTTACTATGAAGAGGTTATTCATCAAACATGCTACATCTTGAACAAATGTAAATGCATGTAATCATTTGAATATGATAAATAATTGAGGCTTAAATTGTGAATTCAGTAATGTTTAACATATAAATGATGGCTTCTCATAGGGACACTGGTAATGATAGAAAACCATTCAAGAGAACTCCATCAATTAAAATGTTAGGAACTTGGATTTCAAAAATGAACCAGAAAAGAGTAATCATCTATTAACTTCAATGCTTTTCTTTTAATTTTTCCTGACCAAAGCAGTATTTTTTTCTTTTCTTAATCTGATCATGCAATTAAACCTTGAGAATTTCTTTTTTAAAAAATGATTACTCTAAAAGTATAAAATATTAGAACTAACTTCATGCCTTGCTTTATACTACTCTATGCAAGTTATTTCTTAGTCCTTTATTCAATTTTGTCCAAATGAGCACTCTCGCAATTTAAGTGAGCAACTATATGAAATTCTAGATTATATATATTCGATCAACAAAATATTTGAACTTTCCTATATTATCCTTGTCACGGGCCTTAATTTTTTTCCTTTTTGGTCCCTTATTTATTGGTATTATTTGTCTTTTTACTACAATGTACAAACAGTTCAATTAGAAAATTAAGCTTGTCAATAGGGAAGATGGACCACAACAAAATGAGCCATCAAAGCCATCAAACAGAGAATCTTAAGACTTTCTTCTATAGGAAAATAAGCTAAAATCTAATTATGTCCCGGAAGATACTCTTTTCCTCTGGTGATAATCTAACACTTCAAAGATCAGCAATAGGAATGAACTACATTTCCTTGCGTAAAAACATACTTGACTTGGGTGTCAAATAAAATTATTGAGAACTAAATTATATACTGGTTAGAATAACTTGAGATGGTAACATATGGATGAAATGAAAATATGATATTTCGTATGTGTTTGGAGGATCCTGATGTAGAAAATTGTTCAATTATGTGTATTGTATTATTATACTTGTTCATTTGTTTTCTCCTAATTACACAGTGTCTTCATATGCTAGCTCAATTTAGCTTTATTTATTGCTTAAAATTACTATAGATGATGCCTAAATTAAGGAAGCGGATGTAAAAGAGACATAACACAACTGAGAACATGTCAATTTATGTGTTTTTCATTATGGATGTAGCAAAGAGCATTGGAGGTAAACCCATCATATCTTAGGATTCTTGAAAATAACATAGATTGGCAACCAATGTAATATGTTGCCTAGCTTGAGCTGGAAGTAATACCTATAATCCCTTATTCATGAGAGCAATATTGTGAATTTAATCATTTCTTTTCCTAAGAGAGATTTATATGGAAGTTACTACTCTTACGAAAGTCTGTTGATTGATTCCTCAGAAAGCATATGAGGATACTCAGAAACAAAAAGCTTTTCTATAACTATGTTCTTTCAACCCTTTTTAAATTGTTTATTGTCTTTACAACCCCTTATAGTGCTAAAATAGTGTTTTCGGGTATCATCAGAATCATCTTTATATATGCAGGAAATTTAATGAAGGAATAGTAATCTTAAGGAGATAATACTGCACAACTAAAAGAAATAATACCCGTGGTTAAAAGGTTATCACAAATATATGCAAAGCAAATGCCAAAAAAAATCCATTTAGTCACTGATCATGATTACTATTAATTAAGATACCAGGCTTTGACAGAATTGTGAACAAACTGTATTGCTTTTCTGATTCCTAGTCTACCCTTGTCCAATCAATGTATCCCTACAAAAACGGGAGTAAATTTCTCAATCAAGCAAATAAATATTAACAATTGAAAACATAAACAAACAAAAATCCTTGACCTTTTAATTGGTATAATAACTAAAGACAATCAAAATTTGTAATCAAGAAAATATACATCTATATACATGAGACACCAACCAACAAACAAACAAACAAAAATTTATTGCTTTCCAATGGGCATAATATCTGAACAAATAAACTTGCAGTCAACTAAACTCCCATATACCTTTCTGTCGACCATCTTCCCCATTCACAGAATCTAGCATTCATCCCCGCTAACATCAATTTCTTCAAAAAATTCAAGAAAATCCCAATATTTTTTTAGTTTATCATGGATGCCAAGAGAATAAACAATAAAAAACTATCTAGCAAGCTTGCATAGCATCAAAGAAACTAATTGTTAGAAACAGGCAACCCTTTTGTCAAATAACGACACACAGGCCATTTCTCATGGTAGTTCAATCGAAACATATAAAATGCCACACCTTTATCAAGCATTATGAAATTTAACCCCAAAAGATGAGTGTATGAGATTTTTAGATTCATCCAGAGAAAGGGAAAAGAGGAAAAGATAAAGGTTAAAGTAAAAACATGACAAAGTAATCTAAATTGCATATATATTTAATTAGCTAAAAAAAAGAAAGCAAAAAACCAGATAAGTAGGCTTGAAGATTGAACCTGAGCCCGCCATCGTAAGATTTGGCGTTGTAGAATGAACATGCGAATGCTTTCAAGAGAAACGCAACAATCAATCAGTGGTGAGAAAGAATATTTGTTGCAAATTCGTGCATTTCTACTTCTAGGGAGTCTGGGAATTAAAGAGAGAAGAAACAATGTATAGAGAGTAGTGGGCGTTGCATATTGGAAGAGGAAATCAGAGATAAAGAGAACGCATAAAAGGGTAAATGTGGAAACTAAAAAATTGTAGTCTATGCTAATTTTTATGGTACCTTGGGCTGGAAATGTTATACCTAAATTGGGTGAATAGGGAGAATTGAAACAAGCCTAGTTTATATTATAGAAGATTTAGGATATAGTTAATGCTTACATCTATGGTACATCAAGCTTACTAAGTTGTCGTTTATATTATAAAAGATTTAGGATATAGTTAATACTTACATCTATGGTACATCAAGCTTACTAAGTTGTACTTAGAAGGTCAAATTTGAAAGCTAAAAAAATTGTCGTCATTTGTACTTTGTGCTAGAAATATTGTACCATTCAAATAAGCCACTTATATATATTTAGGATATACATATATATATATCTGTGTATGTTTTCCACACCTTTAACAACTACACTTACAATGCGTGATAAAAGTGTGAACAATGTGTGTTAAGTGTGAATGTGGAAAGCGTAAAATTCATGTTTCAAAAATAAGCGCCACTTAGACGTCATCTAGATGAACTTTTTATAACAATGTAGTAATGCATGTACTCTCTTGACTAGTTTTTATAATAATAATAATAATAACAACAACAACAACCACCACCACAACCCAATCTCCTAAAATTCTACACATATTTTACCATTTCCTCATCGCTATCTTTTTCGAAAATTTTCCGATAGTTTTTGGTCAAAACCATCCGAAACAAGCTCATAATCAATGGTAGTCATTATAGAAGCAATTGGAATCCAGCCGAGTCCATAAATTACTCATGAAATTGCTAGATTAAGCAATGTACGCTCTATTTTTTGCATCTAGTAAAATTAGAGGTTCAATTTGCACCAAGCTCCTACAATTGTGCTTACGCTTATACGTCATAATGAATCCATTTCTCCTGTATAAATACCCAAAAGTTGGGAAGCATTTCACTCGACTGTACAATATTTGCTCTATTTCTTCTACTGTTAAAAGTTATTAGTCCCTTTGTTTGAATTGTGTTGAACTCATAACACCATGGGCAAAATCAAGATCGGAATTAATGGTATTATTTCATATATTATTTAATCTACTCATTTTCCTCTTATTATATTTAGCTCATGCAGTTTTTTCTAAGTTCAATTCTTTGGATGTTTATGTCCTTAGGATTTGGTAGGATTGGGCGCTTGGTTGCCAGAGTGGCGTTGCTAAGTGATGATGTTGAACTTGTTGCCGTCAATGATCCATTTATTACCACTGACTACATGGTAGCGTTCTTTGTTTCTCGGCTTTCCCTTTTCCCATTTGTTATCCTACATGTTTTAGACACTGTTTGACCTAGCTTACTAGTAAGAATTCGGAAGGTAAGAATTCATGCCCATTTCGGGCAAAAAGCCACTTGTTTTGCAGAAAAAAGTGAGAAACATGTGCATGCTAAATAATAGTTTTCTTCTCATTTTTGAATTAAGAATGAGAGATCCATTTATGCAATTGTTGCTTCATTTTCACCTGGACTTGTTTCTTTTGATGACTACTAGATATGTGACTCTTTACATGGATCACAGACTGAATAGCTCATCCATTTAAAATAACCATTATGTATAATTCGTCGATCAGAAAGTTGTATGACTTTTGTACATATAAGAATGCATATAAACTGTTAAAATAATGGAATTTTCTTTTTCGATTCCAATCACTAAATTTGGTGGCTTCATAAATATCATGATGCGTCATTTGTGTATACTGAACACTATCAATAGATACAAATTCCCCCTCTGCTTTCATCATTATGTTTATGTGCATGAGCTATAAGCAGTCTAATTACTACAGCTAAAACAGAAAAATGGGTAATGGATTCTGCTTTACCAACAATATCGACTATGAGATCCGTGTACTATGTTTTCTTGTCCTATTGGAGTGTCGATTGATAATGATTCCATGCTTATTATTGTTCTTATGCTACCTATGCAGACCTACATGTTCAAATATGATAGTGTTCATGGTCAATGGTCGAAGCATGACATTAAGGTTAAGGATTCTAAGACCCTTCTCTTTGGGGACAAGCCAGTTACTGTCTTTGGCTCGAGGTACCCTTAAACTTTCTGCCTTATGTTGAGGATATGATATATTTATTTTCTCAATACTATTTGTATGATGAGTAGGAACCCAGAGGAGATTCCATGGGGTGAAGCTGGAGCTGAATATGTTATCGAGTCCACTGGAGTTTTTACGGACATGGATAAAGCTGCTACCCACTTGAAGGTTTGTATTTAATCTATGTTGTCTGCTGAATTGTCAATATCCTTATTAACTACTTCTAAAAAGTTGTCAATTGAAATAGGTAATAATGGCTTTTGAGGGAGCTGTAATGTTGCACCAAAATTTACACCCTATATTTGTGAAACTACTTCCAATTTTTTAACATCGAGGAAGGTTGCTAATGAGCTAGCTAGATCTATTTCCTCTTTATCATTTGCATTTTTCCCCCAAGTTTTAGTTATTTTAACATAGCATGATTTTCATAGTTAAAGACAATTCATAAGTGATAATATGTTTTTGTTTCTATCCTCTAATACTCAGGGGGGTGCAAAGAAGGTAATCATTTCTGCCCCAAGCAAAGATGCTCCCATGTTCGTCATGGGTGTCAATGAGAAGGATTACAAGCCAGATATTAATATTGTTTCAAATGCTAGTTGCACTACCAATTGTCTTGCTCCCCTGGCTAAGGTTTGCAGTCTGTTCAGAGTTCACGATTCGATGGATAATCTTGCTGTAAAATCTAAAGGCTGAAGTGGATCTAATATTCTTGAATGCATTATAGGTTCTCAATGATAGGTTTGGTATTGTTGAGGGACTTATGACAACCGTCCATTCTATAACTGGTATCCATTTCATAGTCTTGCTTATATATGTTTCTTGTTATTTAACGTTAAACTGTTATTGAGGTTTGTTTTGTGTCAATCAGCAACGCAGAAGACTGTTGATGGCCCATCAATGAAGGACTGGAGAGGTGGAAGAGCTGCTTCATTTAACATTATTCCCAGTAGTACGGGAGCTGCAAAGGTAATTTGCTTGTGATAATTCTTGAAAATAATTATTAGAGGCTTATTTGGCAAGCAATTATGTTTGTCTTCAATCACAGTTGGAGTTAGAATTAAAACTTCGAGTACATGTGACTCCTAATTCAAGCCACATTACATACATAAGGTAAACAAATTGATCATCTTCCATGAATGGAATGAGTATTTAAAGATAGAATGAATAGTTGCAACAAGGTAACTACACACTATTTTGTCATGCATATGAATTACGATGTTTTTGTTCCAGTGGAGTATATATATATATATATACACACACATCGATGTAAGTGATCAATTAACGATTTCTACAGGCTGTGGGAAAAGTACTCCCTGCTCTAAATGGAAAGCTTACTGGGATGGCTTTTCGGGTTCCAACTGTTGATGTCTCGGTGGTTGATCTAACTGCAAGGCTCGAAAAGCCGGCTTCATATGATGAAATTAAAGCTGCTATCAAGTAAGATGCATATATATTTTTTCTTTTATTATTTTCTTTTAACTTGATTGAGGTCTTTACAAATTTAATAACTTTTGTTTTGTTTATTGCTCACAATTGTGCAGGGAGGAATCTGAAGGAAAATTAAAGGGGATACTTGGTTACACAGAAGATGATGTTGTCTCAACTGATTTTGTAACTGATAGCAGGTGATGATTCTATAGATATTATTGACTTATAGTCTTCACTCTCTTTGATTATGTTTTTCTACCTCTTAAACACTTCGGCTTTATTTTAACTGGGAAATTTGTAACTTGTAATTGACTTTTTCACTCTTGGATATGAAAGGTCAAGCATTTTCGATGCCAAGGCCGGAATTGCTCTAAATAACAACTTTGTGAAAGTTGTATCTTGGTATGACAACGAATGGGGTTACAGGTGGGCACAATACTTAATAAGTGGAAAATGAATTTCATGTGATATATAAGCGCTCGATAAGAATACATGAATAATATTGTTCCTTTTCTTTTGTTTGGCAGTAACCGTGTTGTTGACTTGGTTCGTCACATGGCATCTGTTGCTTGAGCTATGTTTTCATGGAATTGCTGTTTAAAGGAAGAATAATTTTATCAGTTTTTTATCTAGTTTAGTCCTTGATTAGGGTCTATCCACCGCAAAATTAAACAAATATACGATAAAATTGACTCTATCGAAATAACTAAAAAACAATTTTG